>JAOBRG010078332.1:0-20750 GCA_027574985.1 Umimayanthus nakama | reverse complement strand
AAACATGAGTCTTTTGGAGTCGGCGATCATCAGAGGTCATCAGAGTACTTCTGGTTAATCGGTCGCCGATCTCGATCGCCGACGGTTTTGACCATATGGAAACCAGGCTTTATCTTCTCGATCATTTGTCATTAGCCAATTTATTGAGTTTCACGCCCTTAACATAACGTTAAAGTTTTGACACTTGATGTTTATTCATTGGAGACCAAGAAGAAGGAAACTTCAACTAGAACGTGCAAAACAGTAGACTTAATGACAGAATACAACCACTTCACGTGGGAATGCAACTGTAAGGCAACGTTGCCACCTTTGTCTTTTAAGAAACAAAACGTGAAAACCTTGGGTGTTTTTACACTGGGTATCTAAGCAAACTTCAAGTCGACTTAAGTTTTGCCCAGCAAAAATTCCAGTGTAAACACTCCAAAAAAGGTGTTATAAGTTACTTTGCTTAGCAAGCTTGTAGTTATCGCTATTATGTGGTGTAGATGGAGAATGAAACTACAGTAACGTAGCGCATTTGCATCGGAAACTTCAAACGAAACTATGCAAGTTTCAAGCAAAGAAAAACCAGCCTTGAACTCGACTTACGAACTCAAAAACAAAGAAACTCTTTAGAGGTATAACAATATCCTTTTGTCCGCAGGTCAAAATTGTTGAATGGTGTCATGCACGCATGAGTACATTGCGCGTCCAGGGGAACATTTTCACGTTTTTGCGATCTTTTGCAAGTGAAGGCAAGGACGTACAACTATCATGCAAGCGTTCAGCACGGCTTTATTGACAACTATATAGTTAAGTTGCATAAATGCTAATCAGCTCTCCAAAGTAAACTTTTGCTGTTGTTAAAATTAGGGACTTTTAATAAATACCACTAAACTTTATGTGGTTCGTGTAGTTCCAGGCAACACATGCACGTGGTTCCACTGATAGTAAACACAAAAAGTTTCCTTTGCCCCGTGTAGCAGTCAGAAGCAAATGGTTTAGGTCAACAAGTTGCCCCAATATGAATAATAATTGCACGTGCGATTAACTCTCAGTTGATTAGAAGCCATTTATAGTTACTCAAGCAAACCCGCTAAGGGGCTGGTCAAAAAGTACAGGGGGGGAGGAAATGAAAACCTGGTTTCTCAAAAAAGCATGATCCATCCCCTCCTAATGGCACAAAACTTTGGTGACCCATCCCCGACAAGGGCTGAAAAAAACATGACCCATCCCCATAACTCAACTTTAAATATTGCATTTTTTATCACAATTTTTCTTTGTATCTGTAGTATGGTACACCAATCTTAATCAGTAAAAATGACCAATACTCTTGTGTTACAGTTACATCTCGAATTGCACTATCATTTGCCACGAAGCATCTGACTGAGGGGCAAATATTTATCACTGCTGTCAGCTGTATCAACAGCTACATTTTCCCCAACTTTCTCAACTAAAGCTGAAAGTGGCAGATCGTCTTCGTCATCTGATGAACTGTTCCTCTTCAAGTAGAACATCTTCGAGTTCTCCTTGTGTGGTCTCACTTGTTGAGGTTTCCTCTTCTGACTCATGCTCTGAGTTGATGTCTTTGCCCGATTTATAGCACTGCATACTCTGGGTTTACTCCATAGTTTTCGTTTAGAGTTAATCTAGAATTAATAATAGTCGGACTTTGGAGAAATCAGTTTTAGAAAAAACTAGTTTGTCAGAGTATTAGCCTCCCTGTGTATTTTTTACCTGCTAAAGACATCATAATATTGGTTGGCAAAATTTAAATAACACTACATATTCTAAACTTGAAGACAAAAAACTACCGTATGCACTTTGTGTACACTGTATTCTAAATTTGTTATAGGCAGGTATATTGTCGAAGGCAGTTTTGCATTAGGCAGTCTTTTAAAGAAATATCACACTCCAACAGCTCCCACGACTTTTATCTGCCATAGGAATTCAGCACGGCTTCATTCACGCTTAACAGGGCCTCACGCGGTTTCATCCGCGGTTCCCACGTTCTCTCTACCACGCTTACTTTATTTTCCACGGTCATTATCGTAGAACCCACAGAATCACGGCAGACATCACGGAATCATGTCCGCGATTCGCTGCCGTGGCATGTGGTTTTTTTATGCAAGGGGTTCTTTTCCAAAATTTTGAATTTTCCTTATTGTTTTTTAATGGTCCATATATGATATTTTTCTTTGATCAACAAAAAAGGGTTAGTAAAAGTGGGAAGTATTGCTTGGATTTGTACATAATAATAGTTTTACAAGCTATTTAAAAATGAAGTGAATAAAAACTTTATTGAACAGCTTTTTGTTTTTCTTAAAAGTATTGATGATTTCTAATATACTGATTTCAAAAGAGGCTTGTATTTATTTGGTGAGCGCGAGTATTTTAATATAACTTCACAGTAATGTGGAACTGTAACTACAAAAGACTGAACTTTAAAGGTGCCAAGTAAGAACAGTTAAGAATTTTTTTATATAAATAGAATAGTTCTTACAAGTGACATGATTTCTATCTCTAAAACCTTTCTTTTAAGACTCTATGAAATTACACCTGGAGTCAGAAACTATCATGACCCACCCCACCACTGGCTGAAAAGTGGGGTGACCCACCCTTTTGCTGAAGCTCGAAATTTGCTGATTCACCGCCAATTTTTCTCCGTCTTACCCCCCTCTACTTTTTGACCAGCCCCTTAGTTGCAACAAAGCTTGTATTTTATTTAGGTCTTGTTCTGAATTCTGAGTGAAGTGGCGATCTATGAACGAAATCTCCGAGCTACGCTCTACAATTTTTTTGGCCAAAACTGCGCTTTTTTTCAGACTTCCGAAGCAAAATGAATAACCTTTTCCAAAAAAGTTGGCGTAAATTGCAAACCCTTAAGGACGCAAATAGTCATATGTCAATTGATGGGAGTACCCCTAATCCAAACGCAGCAAACGATTATCTCCCAAGTGACGGACGCACGGCATTGAAGCTCTTACCTTCTGTACATATATGTCCCTATCAGCATATAAAAAACTAGTGATGTCAGCAAAAAAAGGAATTGAACTTTATCAGAACGATTTTGTGTATCGTTTGTGTATAAAGATTAGTCCTTAGAGAATGTTTTATCTTACTCATTGCCGTTTGAATACTATTTTTGTGTATGTTACGATAGAAACGTAACCGAACAAGTAACCTATTATGCAGTCCTAACGCAACTAGCAAGTTCCTGTTTTTGACCCGAAGGGTTTCACTGGAGGGTGTGAAGACCATTCCAAAGCCGTACCTCGGGGGCTTTTCACTGGTCCTCAGCTTCAAGTTCAATGATCCAGCAAAGAACTCTGGCTCACAGAACATCGACTGGGAGTAAGTGTTTTCGCTGTAACTCTCCCAATTAGCATCAGTTCTAATTGAGTTGTAAGACATAATTGTAATAGCATTGAGATAGTTTTATATATTATTATTACTACTACTACTATTGTTGGTATATATTGTATTTTTATATCTTCTCGGGAGTGTTTTTCAGTTTAGCTTTAATTAGGCATCTCCAAGTCTTACACTGTTATATAAAAGAAGAGTCTTATGTAATTGTGGAAAGTAATATTTCTATTTTATAGTACTATTGTATTGTAAACTTTATTATCAACTTTGCAGAAGGAGACTGAGTAGTTTTGACTTACATTGATTTAAACTATTTACATTTATTGCAAAAAAATTCAAACTACGAAGTAAGTAAGACGATATGGATCAACCATAACACAAGTTCCCCAATTTATTTTCAAATTAAAACTTCCTGCCGCTAACAGGTTTTTATGAAACAAAAATGTGTTTTCCTACTTCTTTTACTTTTATGTAGGTGTTGTGTATCACGTTGCGTTATTCTTTTCCCCCCCCCATCAGATCGTTCCCATGGTTGAAGCACGGGAATTTGCTTTGCTTGTCGCTGGATGCTACGTTTCGTCAGCTCATTTGGGCTTGTGTCTCCGAGACTGAGGAGAGAGACAGAGGGTAAGATTTATGACTTACATAGTTTACTTAGAAAAGACATAAATGAAGCTAACAACATGCAAAGCAGTTGCCTTGTACAGAAAAAGACAACAACATTTATGGAATCAGTGTTGACTGCTTTACTTTGTCGTGTGATATGCTACTAATAGAGCCGTATTGCGGCGGGAGAAAATGTTTTCCGTACCAGTTAACAAAATGTTAAACTTCAATACCCCTTTATACGTTGCCAGCATAGCATATATAAAAGGCACTCCCCTATTGTATAACCCATTTTAGTATTTGCCACACAAATAGATAGAACTTTTCGCGCGTTCTGATAGAACCATAAAAAGTAGGTAACCACCGTTAGCATATACCCAACCAGTGAATAGTGTTTTTCGCGCGCAGTGATTGGTTCACTAATCAGTGAGTATCCTGGATACTCACCCATTAGCGACTTGCGCGCGCGGTAGCTTAGCTTTAAATGAAAATCAATTTTTTCTGATTATTAAAATTAGATTTTTGAAAGCTTGTTTCTCACTGATGCACGCGCGCTTTTTTCAGAAACAATGCGTTCTTCATTATTTTAGAGCATTTAAAACTGAAATTCTCCATCAGTCTATTCACCGATCTGGCAAATACTAAATCAATTATCTCCCTCAGTGTCGGTAACTGTATAATATAGAGTGCCCAACTGAATCTGTATGTAATTCATGTAGAACGGAAAAAGGTTGAAAAAATTTGAGTGTGAGCCCACTCCATCGTCGAACTATCAACAAGACAAGCTTAACATGGAAGTTAGCTCAAGAAAACTTGTCTTTCCAAAGGAGTATTCCCATTGATGCACAGACGCAATGTTTGTTCATTACGTTGTTTGTACGCGTGCCCATCGAAATGCCGCTGAACTTGATCCGTGACACATGAGACACATGGAGAGTACGGGTGGTGGAAACTTGAAGTTTTTGACATGGTAACAAACTTCTATTTTTGGAATGATCTTGTAGTTTTTGTTACTCAACCAGGTTTGTGGGCATCACGATGTTCTCTGACCGTAACATGCAGGCTGACCTTAATGTGGCTGAAGTGTTGTGTAAGCTACAGGAGTTGAAAGACACAGGTTAGAGAACAAGACAGTTTTCAGTATATTCAGTATTGACTATGTCTTTATGACAGTAGTTGCACAATAAGACCTATTTTTTAAAATTGCCTTTTACCTTTACTTTAACACAGGTGCAATTTAGCACATCCTCTTTATATTTAGCAAAGCGCGTAGTGTTTTGATATGGTATAGTGTAGCACCTTTATTTAAATACGATGAAGACTCTTAAGGATTTTATAAAGTTAAAACTATATATAGCTGTATGTATGTCTATGTGACTAAATTGTAGAAAATACTGACTGCTAACGAGTATATGTAAGTACTAGAAATTTAATAACCTGCTTTCCAAGATTGCCGTGTTATATATATTGAAGAGGCAGCTGTTACCTGTTCGGAATTTACTTAGAACCGTAACACGACTGGGGGGCTATTCCAAAGTACCGCACCGCCATAGCTGAAACTGTTTTTAGATAGTTTGTGTGTGGCTAGGGAAAGGCCAGTTTGGATTCAGTGTCTCTCGGGGAATAACTTGTTATGCTGTTTGAAACCGAAAGTTGGGCGTGCGTTTCTAGGAAAGTTGAGAGCAATTGGAGGTAGGAATGGTAGTTTTAGCCATACTATATGTAATGGTGTGTTTGTTTTTATATTATTTCTCAGAAACTTCTTTTTTATACCACTTATGACCCCCTGTATACAAGCACCCTCAGTTCCCGTTCATAAACCAAAACAAAACCCCTTTATTAACCCCTTTTAAGGGCTTAAAAGCCATTAGTCTTAGTGTCAGATTTTGCGGTAAAATTTATATAGGTGTTGAAGCATATTTGGCTGAGAGCAATACGTTCTACACGGCATTTGGGCATGCAATGGAAGTCCTTCAGGAAAGAGGTAAGACTCAACATTAGTAATTATAACATCTATTCTATATACCGAGCGTATCATTCAGTTGGTGCGCGTAGACAAATAAATACTCACAAATTGTATAAATAGATACATGTACATGCATTTCTTGAACAAATGCTTGTTCATTCCTGACAACACTGTTATAAAACAATATGATTGTATTTAAATAATAAAATAATTAAATATAAAGTAAATAAATAAAATCAGTGATAACAACAAGAATAATAATATTAGTAATGATAATATATTAACAATAAAAAATGTAGTAGTGACAGTGAAACAATGTAACATGGAAGTTCAAGGAAGTTGAACTTTGCTCAAAAGTGCTTCTTGTACAGGCGCAGAGCAACGATAAAACGGATAAAATCTTTTAAAATCTTATAAAATCAGTAACACCAATTTTTTCACGCACTGTGGCGATCGTCAGACTGCAGAACCTTGGGTATGTTAAGCTGTTTTTAAATTACATGGATTAGCTACTCAACATGGCGAGAGGCCACCATTTGAAGCGCTCCCATGCGTTTTGGTTCTTTTTAGTTTTCTGCAGCTGGCTGTTATTATCAATAGTTAAGAACGATGCATTTCTAGCTCCTTTTCTCCTTGCACGTCTCCGGAAGAAAGACGCTATCGCAAGTTCTGGACTGCTGTGTTTGTCAAACTGCTAAACACACATGGCCGCCATTACCGGCTCTTTCACGCTCCTAGTAGCCGGAGATTCTTTGCTACAAAGATAAACTTCTACTCTAGTTCAGTTGCAAGCTTCCAAATGATGCGGCTAACCAGAAGTGGCGATATTTCTGAAAACCCAGAACCAAATAACAGTCTCAGATGTTTTCTTCAAAACTTCAGAAGCTTAAAAGCTGCCATCGCTGACGGAGATTCATTCGAGTACAAGTCTGCCCTTCTCCGTGACATTGGCTATGGATACGACCTGGATGTTTTCTGCCTGACTGAGACCTGGTTAAATGACTCAATTAGTGACTCTGAACTCCTCCCTGCATCCTACAACATATTTAGGAAAGACAGGAAATCCCAAGGTGGTGAAACTCTCATAGCGGTAAAATCAAACTTGCCGACAAGAGAACTGGAGATCAGCAATTTGCAAACTTTATTATGGATCAATATTTTTATCAACTTGTCGATAAACCTACAAGAGTCAATAATATTCTAGATCTTGTTCTGTCAAATCGCCCAATTTCTATTGCAAGCTTAGAATCAGGCCCGTCGCTGGCTGATGTAGGCGTTCCTTCGGATCATTACCCGGACATTTTCCGAACATTTTCCGAAATTGAAGTTAAACTTGAACTCAAAAACGCAGGCCAGAGACACTGTTATGTCTTCATAAATGCAGATTTTGACTCCTTAAACAAAGAACTCTCGTTACTATCATTGAGTGCAGGTGTTGAAGAGATATCAACCCCAGAGGACCTAAACGAAGCATGGAAACAATGGAGTGACCTTGTGTTTGCCGCCATCGACACGCACATTCCCAAAGCTCACCGACGTGGCGCCAATAAACCACCTTGGATAAACAACGAATTAGCTAAAGCCATTAACAAGAAAAAAACGCTTTGGAAACGTAATCAAAAGTCAAAAAATGCACAGATGCTGGAAAAGTTTTGGAAGCTACGGCAGTCATGATCAGTTAAGAACTTGATCCGCCATGAAAGAAAAGCATATTTGCGTGAAATTGCTAACGAAGCTTTTACAAATCCAAAGCGTTTCTGGTCATGCTTCAAATTTAAGAACAAGAAAAGCCCAGTTCCCGAGAGCGTGACGTTAAAAGGCGTTCCTGCATCTGGGGACCAAGCGCGTGCGAAAGCCTTCCACGACTACTTCGAGTCGATATACAAAGACCATTTGTGTTGTGCAGTGCCGGACACGTGCCCACTCCACCCTGACATCCAATAACTAATCGACGCCATCCAAGTTTCTTCCGCTGAAGTATGTGAACTTCTCTCAACCCTAGACATATCGAAAGCCACTGGTCCTGACAATCTTACCGCTGTTATACTCAAGAACTGCGCTAATTCCTTATCACCTTCGCTAACAGCCTTTATAAACGCCTCTTTGAGGTCTGGGTTCTATGTCAGTGAGTGGAAACAGGCAAATATATCACCGATCCATAAAAAAGGCAGCAGCCAAGAAATCGAGAACTTTCGTCAAAATCTCAATACTTCCAGTCGTAGCCAAAGTCCAAGAAAAATGTGTGGCGAAAAGGCTCATACCCCACATTAATGCGATACTGCATCCCTCCCACTGAACATGGTTTTCAACAAGGACTCTCGTGAACTAGTCAGTTGCTCGAGGTGTTACAGAACATCGGTGTCAAATTCGATAAAGGTCATGAATCCGATAGAATTTACCTAGACTTTGCGAAGGCCTTCGACTCAGTATGCCACCGTAGGCTACTGTGGAAACTACAGCACTATGGTGTTTCGGGCCCCCTACTAAAGTGGTTTGAGAACTACCTGATTGGAAGGAAACAACAAGTAGTAATAAATGGGACCTTCTCTTCCTGGGCGTATGTCAAACCAGGAGTGCCACAGGGCTCAGTTTTGGGTCCTGTGCTGTAGTTTCTTTATGTAAATGACATGCTTAGAGTTGTACGGAGTTTATAGCAATGTTTGCCGATGATACGAAATGTTTTAAAACCATCATGTTGAACTCCTCCAGTCAGATCTGGACAGTTTAAGTGAATGGTCCACAATAAATGAGCTTGATTTCCAACCACATAAGTGTGAGAACCTTTGTATCAGTAGAAAACGCATCAGCTTTGATCGCTCTTATCGCACATGTAACATTGAACTGAAATGCATCTCATCCCAACGGGACCTTGGTTTACTGATAACGTCCGACCTATCCTGGAACAAGCATATTGACACCATCACAGCAAAGGATAATCGCATGCTCGGATTTCTCAAGCGGAATTGCACAAAAGATCTCCATCCAAGAGCTGCGAAGACCTTACTCATAGCATTAGTTAGGTCGCATCTCGGTTACTGCAGTCAAGTCTGGGCACCCCAGTCCGTTATCAGAAACATCAAACTAATCGAAGCAGTACAGCGTAGAGCAACAAGTTTATTTGCAAAACATAAACAGACCTTACATACAGAGATCGCCTCATTTTTCTTCATCTCCTTCCAATCAACTACTGGCTTAAATACTTAGCTCTGGTCTCCTTCTACAAGTGTAAAGCAAACGATATCCGTATTGACCTTGACAATTACATGAACTTTTGCTCAAGCCGCACTCGACGTGCCACTACTGGACTGTATCTCAGACAAAATGTGATACCGCGAACGTCAACCTTCAGAGACTCTTTTTTTCAGCGAATTGTTAATATGTGGAACGTTTTCCCAGTTGAGATAAAAATGGCCAAATCAATTTCTTCTTTCAAGAAAAAACTAAAGTCTCTCCTAATTTTCCGACTGAACAACATTTTTAATCAAGACAACACTGGCACATACAAACTTATATGTCCAAAGTGCCGTAGCTCAAACGTATATACTGTGTGTTCTTGTTAATTTTCATTTAATTTAATTTTTTGTTTGTTTTGTTTGTTTTTGTTTGTTCTTAACTTAGGGTGTAATTGTGGGGAGGGTCGCCTTTTTTACAGTGGGTGGGTGTCGGGTACTAAAACCTCGAAGGGGACTTCGTTTCCTTTTGTTTCATGTACCCTGTGTACTGCGCAAACTCAGAAAATAAATAAATAAATTAAGATAATCTGTATAGTTACCGCTCCGGCATTTGCTGGTCATTTTGGAATTTTTTGTTTAACAGGTTCTGCTTCGCGTTCAAAACACAAAGCTTCTCCGCTAAGCACAGGTTTCAAGTTTTTGATCCCGCCGTGTTCGCTTTCGCACGTTTCAGAATTGACAATTTGATCTTAAATTCTTTACTGGTAGCTCAGTTTCAGTTCCGAAATGAACTTCGAAAGAGTAGTGTCCTTTGAGAGTAATTTATGCTTGAACAATAACGCGTGGTTGTTAAATCTCTGTGAGGCCTATGTAAACTGTTGCATTGTCTGCGGTGGTCACACCGGCCTTGAAGACCAAACTGTCTGTGAGGCAGGCTCCATTGAGTGGGCAGCTGTTTTACATTCTACAGTTGCAATTCTTTCAGGCGCTAGGCTACTGAGGTCTACGTATTTTGTTGTTGTGCCTCCGGATGACGCTGAACATTTCTCCCACGCAGCTGTAGCTGATCTTCACGCTGCAACACTGGTGTTACTGATTTTAAAGACTTTAAACTGAAGATTTTATTAATTTAATTATTATAAAACAATTGTATAAGTTGCTATTTTTATGAATAAGCCCGTTGTTCTTTGCTTGGTTTGTGACAACGTTTGGCTTAATCAACAGAAAAAGTTCCGTTTGAAGATTCCTTAGTCTTTGCCGAAACACCAGGACCTGCGCCATATATCACAGAACCACTGAAAGTCACTCCAGACTGGAGTGGAATTTTTTCAAGTGAAGATCTCGCTGCTTCAAAACCGTTTGAAGACGCTAGTAACTTGCTCATGGACTTTGAGGAGAAAAAGAAGAACAACAACATTCCTAAATTAGATGATACTCAACTTGCTGCCGTGGAAGTTGCCTTGAAGCACAAGCTTGCTCTTATTCAGGTTCGAACTCGTGCTATACTACAATTATTCCACAAAGACGCGTTAGATATGAGCTTTGAGATGGTTGGTGAGATGCTGAGCACCAAGTCAGCTTTCATTAGCTCATGTTCAACAAGAATGAGCGGAATAATTGTTTTATCGAAAACCAAACACTGAGTAAAAATAACTCGAAACTCAACTGATTCGAGTTTCGACCATTTTGAGGGAAAATTGTCCGTTTACAATAAAACTATTAGTTTCCATATTTTGACAACTTACAGGCTATATGATTTGTACCATGATATGGGAGTCAATCAGAGTACCAAAAATTTAATATCCATGCAGTATTTTGTGTGTAACAAAAGTGGTTGTTTGAGGGGATGTTTGTAATTGTCAGAACACCACAGACTAAAGACTTGTGATCAGCAACCTGGATCCTCTTGCGTTTGGTTTTACTGGTGAATCAAACATATGTTCGTAAGGCGTTCATCCCTTGGGAGGGAAACTTGAAGATATTCGAGTCATTTCTCCAGCTCTGAGCTCTGTACTAGGATTTTGTGAACTGTGAAGATTAGAGCATGCGCAGAGGACAACGACAGTTGATCACAAACTTGGCGTAATTAATTGCTATCATCCGTGCAGATCTGTTGTCTTTCATGTATGAAACAAACAGATATTATTCAGTTCTGTTATATCTTACTGGATACTGGTGGTTAAACTCTAAACTTTAGTAAGTGTTGAGACAAACTACCGTTCTCACATCACTCAAATCGTTTTGGAAACGAAAGAAACCTGAAGTTTGTATTACAGCGGAGGAGCAGTTGTGATACTTTCATTCATTTTTTGTCTGAACGTGTTGGCATGGATTATATTTGCTTCATTATCTGTTGTAGGGGCCTCCTGGAACGGGCAAGACACATGTTGGTCTGGCACTCGTCAAGCTTCTTCTGTCTCTGAAAGTAAAGAAGAAACTGGGACCAATACTGGTAAGTAATATTTTTTAAATAAACGGTTTTAACAATACATAGTTTGTTTCAACTCACAAGAGAGAGCGTTGAGCACCAGGAACAAGCCATTTTCTACAGTGTTCGAACTTTCTCCATCATTCTCCAACATACGCAAGTTTTTTTAATCACACCTTCCTCGCGTTACAGGTTGTCACATACAAGAACCTCGCCCTGAACCACTTCCTCACCAAATGTTTGGAGATACTGCCGCCAACAACTCGTATTGCACGCATTGGGAAAAACTGGACTGACACGGAGGGAGAGCTGAAGAAATGTACAATAGACGAGGTAAGCGTCTGCGCATCCCACGAGTTTAGTTGTTACTTAACGTGAGATCACTATCAAGAGATCAAAATAACGGGCCAAAGGTGTGGCACACACTACCTAAACACATTAGGTAAATAACATCTCTGCCAAAATTTAAACAATCGCTAAAATCTCATTTGTGATACTTACAACCTTTGTTAGTTTAATCATTGTTCTTGTTTCTTTCCTACTGCATTTGTGTTAATAGTTCATTGTATTCATTTGAGTATATATGTATATTTCTTTTAAGCAAGCAACAGCTGAACTGGTAAGGCCTTTGTAAAAGTAGTAGATAGTGAATAAGTTAATAAATTGATAAACTGATAAATTGATGAATTACTATTACATTGATTAGTTGATAAATTAATTAATCAATGAATTTTATTTTATTTATTTATTTATGCAGCTTTTACCACACTTACACAAGGAAGAAAAAAAATGTTTACAGCCGGGAAAAATGTGTGGTATGGCTCGCACAACAGAGCTTGGCTCCAAATTTAGTGTGACCGAGAATCAAAAAATTAATATTTATATCGGACATCCGATAGTTTCAAAGAAACATGTAGATGAAAAATGTAATACTAATGAAATTATAGCTGGGTAAGTAAGGCTTCTTTGGAAATCCTGAAAGATGCGACTTACTCTAAAACTTAGGTAATATGTTTTACGTTTTAAGTTTTGTTTAAAAAAAAACGTGGGTTAACCATCTGACCAGAATGGTCTTGTGACCCTTCTCGATTTTCGGTCATAATATTGCTAGATTATCAGTCCCGAGAGAAGACAATCAGAAGACAGAAAGTCGCAAGATTTTTGTTGAAATGCACAATAAGTGGACGCAAGCTGTTTGAGCAGCTTTGTAGAAGTACCTTAAGAACCTATGAATTGAAGTTTTCTGTTCCAGAATTAGGCAATAACAACAACAACAAACAATTAACAATTGTTAGTAAAAATCCCACAAGTTTAAATTACTTTTCGCAAGCTTTGTTTGGTTCAAAAAAGGAAATGTTCATCCTTATTCACTTTTTAGCATTCGTGCGGTACGGCGAACGTTTTTGTCTGCGCTTTTTTGAGCGTACTCAGATGAAAAAATTATCAGAGGTGGCATTGGACGTAAATTGAGAACGCAGATGAGAAATGCTGATTAAGGGTATCAGCTATTTCCTTGGGGGATGTCACAGCCAATCGAACCCTCAAGAGAGTAGATGTAGTTTCATAACGTAGTTTTGCTTTATTTTCAGTGTAGGCTCAATATAGCCTAACACATAGTCGTAATGCTGTTACCTAAGCAGAAATATAGGAGGCGTCTGTGCTCTCTTAACTTTGCCAAGTCAGCAGTATTAACAGAGCGCTTTGCCTTAAGAGATAGCCTGATTTTTCCTTGTACTGAGGTGTCAATCCAGAGATAAGATATTTCTTGGTTCTTTTACATTTCTACTAGGACCATAGAAGTTGCAAGTATGAAAGCAACACCTTATATCCAACTTACACCAACGCTTAACATGTTGACATGTTTAATTGGTGTTTAACTAAACAGGTTTAAAAGTTTCGTTCCAGCAAAGCAAGATTTTCGGCTCAGAACTTACAGTAAACAATTTTTGAACATAGCGGTTCAAGTTGGACTCAGTCCGGATGCTCTTTATGCTTGCTAGTTACAAAAACTAACAACCTGAAAAAGTCAGTTTAATTAAACTTGTTTGAGTGTGAACACAGCATAAGTTTATTGCCCTTACGTCTATCACATGCATGTACTGAATCGTAGCTTCGAACTCGCTGCAAAGTAAAATTTATTCAAGTAAAGTATATTTTTGTTAACACTTTAGAGTTGAAAACACGTTTACTCTCAATTTAACTACGTTTTGTTTGTCCTTTGCATCGTCTTCTAGGTTGCCAAAAAGGTCAATGTAAAAAAGAATTCAACTCGGGAAATCTGTAGAGAGCTCGAAGAGTTAGAAATGCGCTTGCTGTCTTCATCTGGGAAGCTACAGCAAGCAAACAAGTTCAGTTCAACCGTGTTCAGAGAGGTATTGGTCTGTGTAGTGAGTGCATGCCCTTATTCTGTAAACTGTTAATACGATTGAATAACCACAAGGCTGCATATTGCCAGAGTTTTGTTGGCAAAGATTAATGAAGAGTGCAATAGGGTAAAAGCTTGTTCAAACCACTTGCAATTAACAATAAGTTTCCACTTCGCTGGATACCTAACTTGTATATTTATATATTTTGTTTTTTTTAAACATTCAATCTTTCGCTTAATGTTGTTCTTGCAAGATACAATTTTAGTTCCAAAATCTAAAAATTTTACACCCCTATTTCAATAAAATGTATCCGTAATAGACCAGTTTCGAATTCGCGGTTGCGCTGATTACAATGACTAAAGAATCGTTTTTACAGTAAGAGCCTCGACTTGATGCTTTTTATTCATAAATTCCAATGAATGTATGAAATATTCACAACACTGTGTATTTTTGGAGATTCAGATTCCTGTTCAACATCAAGTCGAGGCTCATACTGCATTCAATTTCACCTATGCCGCTCCCTAGCCATGTTGTCAGACATTTTTGCCGCCTGTCTTAAGAAAGAGAAAAATGAAACTGAGATCATCGATTAAACATCATTAGAAGAAATACACCTGTCAAGTTAATGTTGCTCTCTGACCGGCATAAGGAACAATTTCATCTTAAAATAAAGGTAATTTCTTGATATATTTTATAACCAAAATATAATTTGAAATCCAGATGTGTTTTGCCGGAGGGTTTATTTGCAGAACTTGCAGGAACTTTAATTTTCTTTAGAAAAATATTAAAAACCAAAGAATACTGTATTTTTTTTTTCAAATGTATGGAGTACCCAACCGGCAGCCAAATTTTTTATTTGTTTGCATGAGATGACAGATCGTTTGATTCTAAAGAACGCCGGAATGAAAATAAACCATTGCTTGACAAAATAATAAATATTAACAGCAGAGTGAGTGAGTGACTAAATCGCCCCCTCACAATATATCACCCATCAGATGACATAAAAATGAGTCTCAGCTTTTTTGTAATCAGTGGCAACCAGGAATACAAAACTGCTCTATTGTCTGCATCTACGTATGCACATATCAGACCGGGTTACCTGCACGTCTGTCTATGCACTTAAGATAATTTCGCCATTGGAGGTTTCGATAGGGACTAAACCAATTCAGTACTCGGATATGCTCACACAAACATTGTTTCAACACTTGTACACAGAAGAAAGTAAATCGTTCAAACTAAAGCTGTTCGTTTCAATGAAAACGTTTTCAAGTTTAAACCTTTCGTTTTTATATTATTTGAAAGTAACACTTACAATTGAAGTAAAATTTAAAATAACACGTGTTTAGGTAGCAGATGACGGGCAAATCTTCCACCTGCTTGCTGGTGACGGGGAAACACCCGGAGAAGTAGAGCATGCAGAAGCACAGAGACTTGTTTACCCGAGCAGCACAGATGGGAAGGAGGAAAGTGTTGACAAGCTGGGTAAGCTGTAGGACTGTATTGACTCGACCCTATCCGACCCGGGTTACTTGAGGGTGTTTTGGCCCCTCAGAGTAGATATCTTGTGATCTGTTATTCTAAAACTATTCACATATTTTAATGTCGAGAAGAAGAGATCATAAAATAACCAGTTTGATGTAGCTCAACAGACCTTACGCCCTGATAATGATGTCATCGACGCTAGAATACTATTTTTCCACAACTTTGCTTTTTAAAAGCACAAAAGTACACTAGTGTTTCTGATTTTGAAAAATAACAAAAAGAACTTTCCTGGACAAGCCTTTTAACCTAATGAAAAAAAATTCACAAAATTTTGTTTATGCATTGCTAGTTTTTCTCATATTCAAACATTGCTATGACTAATCAAGTAAAAATTTTTAATGTCTAAATACTTCTTCAAAATTCTTGCCTTTAATAGTGTTGGTACGGCTCAACTAGTTTTGCTTTGAACGAAACGTACCCAAAGATAAACTGTACAGAAAAGAATACTAATTTTGACACAGGGCAAAGCACTTGAGCCGACTTATTTGATACCTTACAAAGATGTTACGTAAGATATTCATAATAATAAAACACCAATAAAATTCAAAATATACTTATGGTTTCCAGTAGAATACACAAGCGTTTTCGTCTTTAGTGCCATCTTTAGGTATAGGATACCCCCACGTAAGATATGTTGAGTAAAAAATTGTGTGCAACAGTGAAGTCGATTTCAAAATTATATCGTACAATCGACTTCAAGACAAGTGAAAATATTAACTGGCACCTGTTTTAAGTATTTCGCTGGTATTTCGATAAAAGCATAAGAAAGCAAAATTTGACCAAACGTGGCGTCATAAATGGGGTTCAATGACATCAATTATTACATCTGGTGGGAAACTTTCCCGGAATCTTCTCCATCCATTTCAAAAAATGTGTCAGATTTAGTGGTTGTCATTGGATTGTTAAGAAAGTGACGGATTAGTAAAATCACTGACAGGATTTTCGTCTTCTCGCCACTAGGGCCAAACAGGATCTGTTATGCTAGCATCTTGCGTATTAGGGGCGAACCATTCGATTTTTGAGGAATGAGAAAAAAATTCCTGCAAAAACTTTACAGTCCAAAATAATTATGCAATATGAACGGCAATAAAAAATACATTCACAGATCTAAATAAATTGCCTACACCACTGGCCAGTAAGAAAAAAAATGCACTAACCCATTCTTCCACCTTCCCCCTTAAAGGTAAAATGGTCCACCTCTTAGCATCCTTGGATGATTGCGTCCTGATAGCTACAAAAGCTTTCCCTTCTCAAGTTTTATTGGGGCATTAAATCGTATCCCAATAATCAATCAGCAAATGGCAAACCAAGCAATGTGTAACATTCCTATTATTTAGGGTGGACAAGTAGATCATTTACAGATTTGTTTGTTTCTGCTAATAGAAAAATAAATGCAGACATTGCCACGTGGTTAAACTACAGCTTGAATATTTACAACAATTAGACTTATAGCTTTTCTTTAGTGCGTCTGTAGCTCTCAGTTGTGTGAATCTATGCATGTGAGGCAACGTTGATTTGTGTATGTCGATTTGTCGGATATTTTTTGTATGAGTGGTTGTGCTTTTGTGAGTTTTTCACTACAAGTAGATAGCTTCTTGTTTCTCTCCTTATTTGGTTTGGGTTTTTTTTTTGTTCACAGATGACCTTATCACTAGCAGTCTTCAGAAATGGCTTCCAACAGAAGACCGGTTTTACAGTTATCCTTCTGGGCAATCACACGCTGTGCCCAAATCAAGTTCCACAGACAAGCTTCTTGGAAATAATCCAAAAAAATCTAGTAAATCGTAAGTAGATCTTTTGCATTTTTTGTCAAGTACAAAACAACTGCAATATCTTTTGACCGTTATGCGTGATCTCCTTTATTTCTGTTTTGCTTGGTACAATTCCCCAAGTTTTCCTTTTATTATTAGCGACCAGATTGAGGCTCAAGAGGACTTAATGGGCTCGTGTCTGGAACATTCAGCAGAAGAAAGAGAGCGTTTTGAGGCACTTGGCGATGAGCCCGATGACGATGAACAGATATCTGACAGTCCACGTGTCCCAATGAGTGCACCAAAGGGGAGTCGGCTATTGCCAACCCTACCCGAGGAGAGTGAGTTAATTCAGTTCTCCCGTTATGATTATTTGTTTTTCTGCAGCGAGTATTGTAAGTTGTCCCAAGTTTATACAATTTAACAGCCGATTTGTTATTAACAGTGGTTAGATGTATTTTCTTTTCAGTTTTTGAGTAAAGTTACCGCCCAATTCAAATAAAAATTGGAAGTAACCTTAACCGTAACCGTCTTCTATTTTCAATTTGCACAGTTCCAGTACTAGATTGAGCCCTCTCTAATGACAAACAAAACATTTAACTTCTTAGACTGCATGTCACAGTACAAAAAATTTAGTGAATACTAACTCTTTTAGCATTACTATGGATGTTTGGGTTGCTCGGAGTTGGCACAACTAGTACTTTTTTTACCTCCTGAAATTTTGAATTCGATTAGTGGCAGGTCTATTCAAAGTGCTGTAAATCTAATTTAGTACTCTTCAATAACGGTAACAATGAGAAGCACCTACACCTTTGATACAAAATACAAATAAAAATGTTTCACCTAATGCAGACGCACAAGAGAGATATATAATAGTATTTATTATATAAACTGCAGTGTTTTACAAAGATTTCTACCACCGAGAAATGTGGTATCTTAACACACGTAAAAATACGATATTTTTACATGTGAAATTATAAACCAATTTCCGAACACTTCCGAAGATTTCCGACGATTTTCCGAAAACTAATAAAAATCATAAAAACACCTGAAATTTATTTTTGAACCCCCTTCTCGAAGTTTTCCGAAAAATTCCGAAGATTTCCGAACACTTCCGAAGATTTTCCGAAAATTTTAAAAATTCATAAAAGCTTGTTCGGCGCCCATATAATAAAAAGAACATTACACGGTTTCCAAAAGATATGGATTTTATCTTCTCGTGGCCAAAACAATTTCAATTTTTTACTGTACTTTGTAGAGCTCCGAGTTTACACTGGAGTATTTTAAACAATGAATTACATTTATCGGGTTCTCGACTATATGGCATGGTTTTGGTTTATGGAATGGCTGATTCTTGTTTATATAATAAACAGAATAATACATGGACGTTTGATATCGATGTGAACACTCGAAGATAAATTCCATATCTCCGCGCGACCATGTATTATTCTCTATTTATACGCTAAAATACAACAAAAAGAACTCAACACTGACTATCAAGTTGAGTTTCAAGGCGGTGTTTTTAAGGGGCAGTTTAATGCGTTGAATACGCGCAACATTTAAAGAGTTAACAAACCTTCTAACTGTAGTTTTTCCCGTTCCCTGCCATTTTTTCCTTAAAGCTCTTTCTCAGTTCAAACACTTGCTGAACACTGTCAACCTTTGGAGGCTGAAGGCGGAAGAAAGAGTTCAGTTTGCGCATGTCTTGCTGAGGCGATATCGAGACAAAGCCAAACAAGAGTTTCTTGAAGTTCACCAGGAGTACGCCGAGGTTTGTATAAATGCTTGTAAACTAACGGCTCCCAGAGCCATTCTGTTGGGCAATTATGTATGATTACTTTTACTTAAATGGATAAAAAGTGAGTTTAATATATCAAAAATTATTTCTTTCAATAAATTGCGAGTGTCGTTGCATTCTGACATGACTGATTTATATTTAGAACAAGTTTAAAACTACATCAAAGATGCACTTTATGCTTTAACCATCAAAATTGTTACTAGTACAACTAATAATGGTCATTAAGCGACATCCATTCCCTTATGGGGGCTAAAAGTAGTTACTCGGTCAAATTTTGGCTCGTTCATTCTGAAAAAAGGCATTGCAGTTTAGCACTAAAGGAGGATTGGATTAGCAAAATGGTTTATTTGGCCGGTCGTTTCGATAATTGAAAACATTAATGGTAAAATTGACGCCGCCTTTAAAGTTGTAGGGTCCCTCTTAACGTCTTTTTATGTCATGACTATTTTCAAATTTAGATGCTAATGTTTCTTAGTTTTATTCATCATTTTTTCTGACCTGCACTTAAAAGTGGCGCAAAAGGATTTCTGGACCGAATCTTGAACTGCAATATTTTTCCATGAATATATCGCAATTTTGTTGAACGTCAGGTTTTAACCATGTAACCTCTTTTTATTATTTCAAGAAACGTGACGAACTGCAGCTTTTGAGAAGGCAGTTCGATATGCGAGTTTTGAGAAAGTGTGACATCGTTGGAATGACCGTCACGGGGGCTGCAATGCGATCGGACATTTTGGGTGAGTGGTTTCATATCAGTGTTTTGGTTTGGTTATTTGCTTGAATCTAACCAGTACTTAAGTAATAGAAACAACGTAAACTGAAAACTTACGAAAAGGGTATTTTGGGGAAAGGGCGACAAGCTTGCTTTCCCCCTTCACCCTCTTCATCACCAATATTGGAAACTTTTATGAAAAATAATACACTTTTGAGCACAGATGTTTTTGTACAGCACCAATAACGGATTTCAGCTTTCCTCTTCAAAAATTCCTGGATCCGTTCGTATCATTATCAAAATGTAGTATTTCCTTCTCTTACAATTGCAGCGAATGTGCAGCCCTCCATCATGATTGTTGAGGAAGCTGCCGAGGTCCTTGAAGCGCAGCTCTTGGCAGCTATTCCTCTGTCCGTGCAGCATCTCATCATGATCGGAGACCACAAGCAGCTGAAGCCTCAGGTTCACCATCAGAGATTAAGGAAGTGCAACCACATGGACCTGTCCGTGTTCGAGAGGTTGGCCAACTGCGAGCTGCCACTTCAACAGCTTGGTTACCAGTGCCGCATGAGAAGAGAGTTTGCCGACCTTCTGAACAAGTTGCAACTGTACAACGACCCACTTAAAACCAACGACATGGCAAGTTTAGTTTTGATTATTCTCCAGTGCCCGGTTGTTCGAAAGTGAGTTAAATTTAACCCGGGGTTAGGCGAAACTTCATACACAATTCTAATTGTGAATCCTTCATCTAGAAATGCATCTGGTCTTTCTAAATTATTATTGAAGAAACACCAAGTAAACCCAGTTATGTCAATCAACAATGACAGCCAAAATCAATCTTTAAGGGGGTTAATTCATTCGTGAGTTAAATGTTTAACTCTGTGTTAGCGCTAAAGTCTGGTTTTCATATAATCGTAATCGCCGTAAGAGTGCCCAGGACAGGGTCCCAGCACTGTCTGGGGCAGGTAACGTAAACATGCCCGAGACACCGCAGAAAGAGTGTTTCCATTTGTCTTCGTGCACCGCAGACAAACCGGGAAGTGACATTGGCTTTGGCGGA
>JAOBRG010078221.1:0-20754 GCA_027574985.1 Umimayanthus nakama | reverse complement strand
GTCAGTGCTTTCGTCAGTGTTTTCGTCAATGCTGTCGTCAGTGCTTTCATCAGCGTTTTAGTCAATGCTGTCGTCAGTGTTTTCGTCAGTGCTTTTGCTGGTGCTTTCGTCGTTGCTCTGTTAGGGCTTTCATCAGTGCTGTCGTCAGTGTCTTCTTCAGTGCTTTCGTCCGTGCTTTTGTCGGTGTTTTTAATGGCGATTGGTGAAACTACACCCACCAATTGGAGTACGCTATCACGGTCACGCAGCTAGAATGATGTATCGTTTTGGGATTTTGCGTGTTTTGTTTTCAATTTTTATTCCGGTTCAATTGCTATTTATTCCAAAAGGATTACTGCACTTTAGTACTAGACAAAAAGTCCACCTTTACAGTTCTTCGCCATCCGTGGTCTTTCTTGGGCTTTGTTACGGTGACATGTCCTTAGTGTTTTTTAAAAAGATTGGCACTGCAACTTTCGAACTGTACGATTTTATGTAATTTTATTTCAGTGTTATATATTGTGTTGGTTCCTGCTCAGATTCAAATCAAGTATTCTTCACAATACGCCACGTGTGGGAGCTGCGAGAGAATCAATAGAAGATCTGGTACTCTCAGAAATCAAATAATAGACGCCCACCGCTTATTGTTTTTGATAGAAGAAACGATTTTCGTGTACATAATACATCGTCTTGATCACTTGTGCAAGGCTTGTTGCTAAGACATTGCAAAAGCATTAAAGTTATTTCGCTTCAAGGAGAAAACTACAAGAAACTTGTGTTTTCCAAATCTTGAGTTATGTCTTAGCACGGCTATCTTAATACGTTTTTACGAGTATAATTTCCTAGATCAAAATGACGTTAAACTGTATCGATTTGCAATAAGCACGTCCCGTAATCAGTGTGTAAATATTTTATGCAGTGGCAGACAACAACCTTGACACATTATCGTTGGTTTCTTATAAATAATTTCATGAAGGTTTGAATACCATTATACATGAACTGTTATGTTATGATTATTGACTTTTGTTCTTTTCGTCAGGTTTTGAATGTACTATTAAAAACAGTTAAGTATGAACAATACAGTAAATCAAAACTGCACTGACACTACTAACAAGACGTCTGACCATCAGCAGGATACCTAAAATGTGTGCAATTCTTAATGAGGCATGCTTAATTTGTTTCCCCTCTAAAAATCCTAATCCCCTATATTCAACTTTTAATCGCTTTTATGCAATGATATAGTCAGTTAAAACAAAGCCAGTTGTATTGCCCATAAACCCTCGTTATAAACAAACGTTCATAAATAGTAATAACAAAATTAATTTTTAAGAATGAATTGTGCATCTTGAAAATGTTACAAAAAAGCAAGAAAAATCCATAAATATTTACTCAACCAAGGTTGCTGAGCAAGATTCGTTTTGCGTGTGTCAGTTTTGCTTGTTTTGGTTTATACAAACTGAAATTAAAATTGGAACTGCTATTGCATAAGTAAAACGGTTTTTAAATGTATCTGCGTCTTTGTGTGTCCAATTGGGTTGTTTTACATTATATGTAGTTTAGAAACATCCCCGCAAAATTTAAGGCGTTCAATCATCTTTTAAAACGTCTCCTGTCCCTGACCTTGCCCAAATTCCCATGAATCCACACAGGTATCACATACACATGTAAATCTCAATTAATTGTCGCACTTTTATCAAGAATAGCCGGAGCACTTGAGCTTGACAGTGCCCTTTACTGCTGCAAAAGGATGTCACCTGAAAAATAAGCGACGCAATTTAATCTAGATGTGCAAATTTCACAGTGGTTGTTAGTTTGCTTTGACTGGGTTTGGACTTGAACTGCAGACTATCAATCCGTTTGATATGAACCGAAAGTTCATAATTGCGGAACATTTGCATTTGATCGGCTGGTTAAGGTGTTTGCAGTTTCTAGAGCAAGCAACATCGAAATCAAGTTAAAGCGACCTTGAACACAGGTGTATGTGCAACTTTGGAGAGCGTTAATATTAAATGTAAAACACTTATCAACAGCTTTCCCAAAGAATACGTGTTCATCTAGAATGACTAAAAACTCTTTAACTTTGAGAATGTAATAAATTAAATTTTGCAAGTAAGTAGTGGCCAAATAATCGAAACGAACAATGTTTTTGGTGAAAATTGTTGACTGATAAATTAATTTACAAACTCGTGAGAAATTATTTATAGCATCAAGCATCTTGAGATCCTTTTCTGTACGAGATATGACCTGTAGGGAGGTTATTATCGGTGATATCAGTCCTGTATTGCTGTGTCGCGCCTGTGCAATCAGTTCTGCAACTTTTTGCATGCTAATTTCTACCGAACGTTCAGTAACTCAAAACATGTTAAACAAACATTTCACCTGTATCTACCTAATTCTGGTAATATGAAGTTTCAAAACCAAGTTCAGATCCGACAAAGAAACCATGTCAAATCGCAGATCTCAAAGCTCTTGGACTTGGCCCTTGAGATAACTGTTATGTTCTCCTCCTCCGGAAAGTTTGGACACAGACCTCGGCGCTTCTGCAACTGTATCCGATTAATTTCTGCATCTTTTTGCTCATCCATGTAGCTGTCACCCTGACTTCAGGGGGCGCGGTCTTTTCTGTTCAACGATATAAATACCAATGCTTGCTTAGAAATGCAAGTTGCAACAATTTGCAATCTACAGTTTGTATTCTTTACTCATGTAATCTGTTAAAAAATATTGAATAACACTAAATTCTTCACATCTGAAGACTATGCTCTCCTTCACGCTTGTTTTGTGGAGGCAGAGAACTTTTTCAGTCACAGAACGTATTGTTTCGTTTACATATGACCTCAACTCTTTCTAACGCCAAAATCAAGACTAAGATTATGATTTTAATTCCAACATACAAGCAATTTAAACAGTATAAAATGTCCTTTAAGCAATTCTTTACATCTCGCAGAGCAGTTATCGAGCGCATTAAGGAAAGACTTATAATTGGGAGAAAGACTAAATAATAAAGACATACGGCACACGTGGGTAATTGTTTCTCCAGCTCTGAATGGACGAAAGTGAAGAAAATCCACCACGGTTTACACCTTTGTTTTTAACAGCCCTTCTTTTTGTCATAAAGTTTGTTAATCTCTTGCCAGCATTCTGAATCGGCCTAGCGGCTGCTATCAATTACAAGCTCAGAAAAAAACATAGCCCATTTCTAGTGTGTTGTTCAACAACTATAACACATTACAATTTACACTTGAATCGTATTCTTGTCGTTTTATTCTCTTGAAAGACTTCTCTAAAACTGTTTGTTTTAAAGTCTCTCCTTTTCTCCGTCTCACTTTCGCCTAATACTTCAAGATTCCCAATTAAGAACCTGGACAAATACCTAGATCTGTTCAATCATGTATCTAGAAAGATCTAAAAAGCCACGTGCGAATTGGATCAGTTTTATCAAAGAGCGAGTTCTATTGTTGCGCCAAAGTAAGGCACGGTGCTTAGTTAACGATCTTTTAAAGCTTTGCTTCGATAGAAACACGCGTTTTAAACAGGTTTATAATTTCCAAAGAAATTACTAAGAACAGAGAGAAGGTAGTGCGATTTGTTGTTACCACCAACGATGTTTAATCATTCACAAACCTTGTTCTGTTTTATATCTTCGATTCAGTGTTGGCACTGTGCCGAGTTTCATAGAAGTCCTTCAGACGGGTTTCCTCGCTCAACTCTTGTTCAGTAGATCTTCACTACAATCGTTATTCATAGAGTGAACAGCAAACAACACAGAAGGCAGAAAATTCTTTTTGTCACTGTGCTCAGCAATTTAAGCCATTAGTTGTACACACGAAGACTATCCGAACATGAAGTCTTGGCTACAGTTCGAGCAATATTTCCCGCCGCACTTCTCACTCGTGGTCTGCCAACGATGAACGCTCGCCTTTGTTTGATATCTCGCGCATGAGCAGTTAAAGGTGTGAACGTTTGTACATGCGCAGAATAAATCCCAAATTCCAATGCATGGCACTGATTGCTCGCTTTTTTTCAAACTTTTCAAACTTTTCGAAAAAAAGTGACAACTTGATAACTGTTTTAAGAGCTCTTTTTTAATGAGAAGTCCTAAATAGAAGGACAAAAATGAAAAACAGAAGAACAAAGCTAAAATGTCAAACCATTACAATCACTACAAATACATGCTAAAACGTTTAAAACTGGACGAAAAAAGAAACAAATACTACATTGTTTTAAAAGGAATAAATGTGAAAAAAATTGAGGAAAATTTTACTTTCTTAAAAATAAACATACAAACTAAAAGCTGAATTATAAGACGTACAAAAATTGTAATGTTTAGTTGTTTTTTAGGCTACAGCCTCAGCTTTAAAACTATTTGAGCTATCAATTATCCTTTTCAGCCAATTAAAACATGGTACGCTACTTATTTCTATGAAAAATGAAACATAAAAGAGTCGATTTAGGAGAGAAACGTGTGTGTTTTATTGAAACCAAGCGACAAGAGCTTCTTTTTAACTCACGCACTCGTTGCCCTTCGCGTGACCATTACCAACAAATTTGCTATATTGTGACAGTAAATGTAAAATTCAAGTTTTTTCAACAAACAAACCATAATTTATTCAAAATAATTCATTCCCTTCTATTTCCTGAGGGGCTAACTCAGTAATTAGCAAACTACGCGAATGCTGAGGCTTTTTCGATATCACTTTCGGCTTTTCTACGAATCGAAATCGTACAAATTGTCGATTTATAACTTGCGATGTTTGTGGCATTCGCCATACTTTGCCCATATTTAAATGCACACAAATATTGTTTTATATGTGCCTGCCAGATTTCCGTCGATTAAGTGTGTTCTTTACGTGTAGTGAGTTCAGTGAAAACAATAATCAAAATAATATCGTCAAAAATGAACCGAAAATAAGTAATGACATTAGTTTTGCATATTTTAAAGCATAACTTGGTCACGTATACGCGAATTCACGCATGCTCAGATGACTTCTGCACTTTTCCTTCAGTCGATTCTTTATTACCGTAAAATGGTTGACAAACAGTCCTTGCGAAATGCACCTGGAAATGTTTTGCCCAACGGGTTATGGCTGGAACAATTATCAAACCACTCGATTCTACGCTTTTATCAGCTATTTCTGACAAAAGCACTTCTTCGGGCGAACGTCTAGGAGGTAAGCTTGGTAGCCCTAAAAAAATTGAGACAATGTCGGGCAGCTTGAGGGGGTAAAAATTTTTGTTGTTGTTTTCTTCAAAGCTGCGATGGCGTTTCGTTGTAACTTTCAAGGTTTTACTTTATTTATGAAAACATAAGTTCTGCCTTATTTCGCTTTCACGTTTATAAATCGTCTACAGCGTTTATGATTGGGATGTTATAGCCTAGAAACTACCTTACATAATTTAATCGCTGATTTTCAAGTGTATTTCCCATCAAATGAACTTGACCGGCACAAATTTGCATTCACAGTTATCCTTCAAGAAACCTTAAACATTTCCTCAGCGTTAAATGTAATTATATTTCACGAGAAAAGATCTGTCTGGTGTAGGTCGCTCTCATCCCAGTTATAAGCATATTGACCTTCCTGAAAATTCGAGATTATAAATTTACATTTTTGGGGGTTTTAGTAGCATCTGCGAACTGGTGAACTAGTTTCGGTTTTGTAAACGCGAACTAACTGAAGACCTTCGTTTCTTAACTTGAATCGATTTATACGTTTGATTCTCGTGACTCGGCGGATTTTGTGTAGCAGTGGAGAGAATCTTTTCCCTGCAAGGCGTGACGGTAGCTGGTCACATAATCTCTCACCCTCGAATTCATTATATATTAATTGCAGCGAAACAGATGCGATTTGTTTCTCTGACAGAGCCTTCCTATTGGTAGAAACATCGGAAATCTGTCATTATCTCGTCACAAGTGACAAAGTTTCGATTGTCAAGGACGAAATGGACATCTCCGCGCTCTGGTGATGACGTGTGTGTACCAGACCGAAATACCCTCCAATCGCACGTTGCAAAACGTTTCCTAATTACAATTATTTATCAAATCTTTTCATCACAATACTGTTTTGAATATGAGCTCGGATGAGACGCTTTACACCTGCCACTGCAAGAAGAATTAGAATTTCTCTTAAGAAATTCCCCTTGTTGTTAGTGTTTTTTTCTGTTCTTCGAGCCAACACCCTTGAGAAAATTCCCCTTAGACATTGGAACTAAACCTTAGCATTCGTAGAAGCGAAGAAAACAAGAATCAGCAAGAAATAGCGGTTGTTATTGCTTGAGAAACTCATTTGTTTGCTTCACAACCTGAAATAAAATTTATTCATTTTTCGAATGCGAGTTCTCTCGTGTCTATTTACCAAATGAGCTGGCGTGAAGTCGGTCAAGGCCAGAGGCCTTATACATTATACTAACACGAACACAAAGATTTTCTTCATAAGTCGGCTACAACGATTTTTAGAAACAAGGGTTTTGCTTATTTTAAACACCAAATTCTGTAATAAACGGCTTCTGGCAATAACAACAAGCTAGGATTTTGTGTTTCATGAAACGCTTGTGAAAATTTTATTCCCCACTGGTGAGGCTCATTTCAAAGCTCTCGATTAGTTTAAGCAAGCACGAAATCGTAGAAACTGTGAATATCCGTAAAGAAACCGCTTTTTTGTTTTAACCCAGATTACACTTAATATTTTAAAGATTTAAAACCGCATTGGTGACATTTGAAAACCAAAATTGTGAATATTTCTGAAGTGCTACTGAATGCGCGCATCATCGTTGCAATACCATTTTGAAGGAATTCGTGCTTTACCATGTTCGTTCTTTTCCTTGCAATATCAAGGAGATAAAAACGCAATTTCCTTTGCTTGGTCGATTTCAAAATACAGATATTTTGTGTAACTTTCAAGGTCAGGTATTACGGGACAATATTTATGTCATTTTTTGCTTGTATTTTTCTGTATTTTTAGTACGCATGGCTTAAAGCCTTTTAAAGCAGCTGACATGTGCAAGTAAGAACATTGTTGAGAAAATCTCATAAAAAATAATGTTATATTGGGAAAAGTCGAGGAGAAATTTGCTACAAATTTTAAAGTTTAGCATTTTCTTTCTGAAATTTGTCTTGATCAGCTAAGATCTTTTCGGATTTGAACACAAAAACGAGTTACTTAGAATCGCATCCATGCAGTAGAAAGTGAGAAGAATGCGTTCAGACGAACTAGGAGAAGCTAACTTTGTAAACACTTGTTACCTTGGGACGTCAAACTATTCTTTTCATGCAGAAAATCAAAAAACCACGTACATCTAGGTAGGCTAACAAAATCATTTTTCACTGGCAAAATTGTTTAATAACAGTAATGCTATACACAGAAGCAAGAAGGACTGCAAATTTAGTATCCAGACCTGACAGCTTCAATTGAAAAGAACCCATAAACTATCATCAGAGGACGGATTTTGTGTAAAATAAAAATAGGCTCAATATTATAAGTGTACCTAGTTGTTTGTTTGTGTAAAAGAAAATATTAGAAAAGGTGAAGCGTGTTATGTATGTAAAAACGTGAAAAGTGTTATACAAGAATAACATAAAATATAATGTAAGAGGTGAATAGTGAAGACTTTAATTTAGCAACCTCAATAATCTTCGTGCTTACTACTATGGCAGAAGAGCTAAATGTATCTCACACTCTTGCCAATATTAGAAATCTCACCTATCTGTGTGTGTGGGTAGATGTGTGTGTGCATGTACGTAAAAGTGCACATTTGTATGTCTGTGTTGAGTTATTTAAACTTGAGTTATGTAGGACATATTTGGTTGCTTTCACAGTTAAAGTCTTGCATCTTCTTCTACAGAGGTGTGCCTCGCGTGCATCCTTTTCTTTGGTTCGAACTTTTTTCTCCTTGAAGCAACCGTGTATCTGTGGGATCTTGGAAGGTCATTTAGAAGCTCCACATCTTGCATCCAAAATAGTACAAATATACAGTAGAAATAATTCTTGTCAGCACTCTGGCCTGATTACATTTATGATACGCCAATTGTGCAAATTGAAAGCCTACTATTCAAAGTATTTTCTAGCTAACAATTTGATGGCAGCTCCCAATCGATCTAACGTAAACATAGACCAAATGTCGAGCTGGGAATTATAGGTAATCCTCAATCCTCCTAACACTGAAGTTGACTTTTCTTTCTCTTTATCAAGTCAGGCCATATCGAATGCTTCTCCATTAACTTCCCCATGACACCATTTTGTAAGAGAAAAGAATGTAGAATTCAACTGTTGATAGCACTCGGTTGTTTTATGGTGTCTATGAAGCCACCATGACACACGATGGAGTACAATAGAAAACTGCACTTTCTGAACAAACTATTCATCCAAAACTTCAAGTCTCGACCACTTTTTGCTAAAAGAATAACCAAAAAGCAATTTTGTGATCAATATGTCCATTTTTAACGGTAGGGCAACTACATTTTTGTAAAAGACCTTTGCTACTTATACAAATACTTGGTAGAATTTCCACTGCGTCACAAACACTTGCATACAGTACATTTTATGTTGAATGTTTGACAAGACCGAAAGAAGTCCCTTCGAAGGTTTAGAGGTCAGCCTCCTAGGGCTGGCATAACTCTAAGTATTTCAGTTTTGAAGTGGATTATATATTTACTAGCAAAAGCGATGGCGTAGATTTGATTCAATGCGGTGCAAGATAGTTTTAGTCGTCTGCTTTCAAACTCACCTGATTCTGACGAGGGCATGCTTGTTGATCATGGATCCAAGACAATCTTCTAAAGCGTTACAGTGCTGAAAAAAGGAATTAACCCTCCATACTTTTTATTTGACTGTTGGGCTCTGTTGCTTTTGGAGGTTGCAGAATGCGTTTTTGTAAATTTTAGCTGTTAAAATACCCCTTTAGCTATAGTCGAAGCAATACAACTCGTATAGAGGCAAGACTTGTTTGACACTGTAAAATCGATTTATTACGGTTTAGTCTCGACATCCATCTTTTAGTTAATGCCACATTTTCTACTTAACTTAGCTTTTATTCTTCTATTTACAGGTTTGTCTTGTAAAATGTACACCTACGCGAATTCAGATGCTATACGACAGTTTCCCTGACCGAAATCAGCCCCTGCGGCTTCCGGGATGTGGTTTCGACGAAACTAAAAGTATATAACGCAGGTTAGCAGCCAAGAGTGTAAAAATTGCACGTAAAACAAACCGTTTAAAATTAAAACTACAGATTTATGGTTCAACATCAGACCACAGAACTGCAGTACAGGTTACAGAAGTGGTAAATGACAAGAAATAGTTTGTCCAGTCCTCGTGAGACTGCAGTTTGGTTTGATTTCGTAGACAACAATCAAGTTAAAGCATATGCAAAAGATGGCCTTTGAACTGTCATACACAAAATGAGATAGATTTACTGCTACAAATTTAGTATTGACAGATTTCTAGTATATTCTTATTTTTGTTTATATTTTACATACCAAAATAAAATTGTAAGGAAATCTTTCATACGAAAACGTGAGATGCGAAAAAATAGAACTGACAACTGCTCATCTTTTCAACCGCATCGTTCGATTCAAAAATCACTGAAAACGCAAGAATGCCATTAAGAATATTACTCTAGAACTCCTATTATATCTCTATGAATTGTTCTTTTAGCCTTGAACTCTGTTAGCTTATGTTAGCTTGAGTTTTTGGCGCGTTGACCTAGCGCAAGTAGATTTACTTGGGTGTAGCTTTGGGACTACGAATTAGTTCTTCGACCTTGTGCATGGTCTTTTTGAAGCACATAGTTTGTTCATGCATCGGCAACAAGTACATTTTTGACAACAAGACAAGATGGAATTTATAAGTCTTGAAAATGAGGAAAGTCCCTCTGTTTGAAAGTTTGCCAGACCCGGCCTGGGAACATAACAAACACCGCCATGTTCCTCCTTCTCTCAGCGCTCTTCGGTTCATCCCGAGATTCACATCAAAACTCGGAAGGCGGCGAAAAGCGCAAATGCGCAAATGTTTTTGATGTTTAACTTGGTTTGGTCATTTTCCTTTTTCTTTTTTCGGTAGTTCACATCCATCTTGTCTCCTATTTGAGCCAACTGTACTGCAACTTGCGATACTAGAGCCATACTCGTGGGTTCGCCGTTCGGAAACAGTCGTGGCGACCACAACTCAACGTCCTTCCAGTTCTCAGATCTGCACATGATTATTTCCAAACTGAGTATCAACTCAAGGAAAACGTGTTGAAAAGCGTTTGCTGCAAAACCTGCAAATGAAGTCTTGGCTCTTTCGGGTTAAAAACAGACAAGCCACAAATACACGCTATTTTCACGTGTCCGTGACTATGTGAGCAGCCTGTTGCTTGAAATTCGTTTTGCAATTCCTATTACCCCAGGATAGTTTGTCCTGCAACGAATAACGCTTGAAAAAACTTTGATCAAATCGCTTGAGGGTGAAATAATCAGTACCTGGGCTTTTTAAGCCTACGAAACTACCGTTTGTTTTGTCCTAACCGCTTTCCAAACTGATCCCCCTGCCATGGTAAGAAATTCTTATTGCGTGTGCTTGCTTACGTAATAATTTATATCAAGCACTCTGATTGGTTAGCGCAGCACTGCTACCTTGGCCGATCAGTTGAGAAACTACGTTGAAGGAAAACACTACATCATGAAAATCTATAAAGAAAAAACATTAACTGGGGAACTCCCAGCGCAGAGAGTTCTTGAGTTAGGGCTAAACCCAACAATAAAAACACATGGCGCGGGATATAAAGCTACAAAAAAATGACATTAAAACATACCTTTCTTCGGAGGCGGCGTGTTGGTGCTAACTAGCTTGCACCGAAATAACTAACCTGTTTGTATCAACCAATAACACACACGTTGTTTCTTCTTTAAATTACACAGAACTAACCTTAAAAAGTTCAGTTGTTACTTTTGTTTATTTAGGCCTTGATTCGGACCAATCTTTCGTGGTCGATAGGTATTAAAACCGGTTAAAAATTCCACACTAAAAAACACATGTAAAAACCTTGTCAAAAGTACTTTCCTGTCCAAAAAAGAAAAATAAATAAGACGAAATTATCAGCAGGGAATGAGCAAAACATTCGTTAAGTGAATCGGGGCCGTAACTTCGTTTTCGTTTCATTGTCCAAAGAAAAACGAGGCTAACTGAAACTGTGAAGTAAAGTGGACGATTTCAGATTTTTATTTTCATGACCTATTAATAATTGACGGACTCATTTACGGCACGAGGTGGACAGAATCCAAACGTGACCTTTAAAAACAATGTCGAATTTTCAAGCTGTCACGTCCGGTTCCACGGTCGGACTTTGTACACTTTTTGTTCGTAGGTGTCTTGCTTCGCATGAACCTCCCTTCTAAGCATGCGTGGTACGATGCTAGTAACATATATATATATAGTTTACTTTGATTTAGACAGTAAGAGTGAAATCATTCAATTTACAGGTTTTGAAGGCCAAGGTTGAAGCTCACGTGTTGTTTCTTACAAAATGTTTAGCGCTAAATTCAGGAATAAAATCTAAAAAAACTTTTCGACAATGACTTTTCACAGTCTGCAACGAAACCAAGACAACAACTATACATTTTTTTGTGCTAAAAGTGCTAAAGATATGTTGGAAAAACAAACTAAATTTAAAACGCTCTATCCTCAACTGATATTGAAGTAATCCGAAAGAAATTAAGTTCCATGCGAGGGGAAGAGGCTTATTCGCTGCAGGAGGCAAATCGGTAAATATGGACGTGGTGGGGTGTCGTTCAATGGTTTATTGATGTAAGAAACAAACCCCCCTCTGGGCTTATTGACCTCGATGCCCGACTCTCAAATGTTCAAGTACTGAACAAAGATTTTATCTGTTGGCTATGTTAGTTTGTGATTTTCTTGTTTGTAACACCCTCAATCACACTTTAAGTTGAATGCTTTCGTTCAAAAGTTTATCAAAAGCCAACGCTCGTTGTGTAGATTGGTTTTTAACATGGTTTACTCTTGACTTAGGTCTTGTATTTGTTCTTTGTGAGAACATAGTTTCGTTCTTTTTGTCCAAAGAAACTACTCATAACTTTTTTCTAATCTACCAATTGAAGAAATATATTTCATTTCTGAGGACTTTGCCGAACGTATTTGAGATATATTTACTTGAGAGTGTTTTGAAATTAAAAACAATCCCAAATAGGAATCCTGTTTACCATATGAAGTGTTTAGTTCAAAACACCGCAATATTTTAGAAAAGAAACGTCTTCAGCAGCGATTTTAATATTTAAAACGACAAAACAAAGTTGTCGCTCTTCTAGAATTGTATTTTTTGCGTAGCTAGTCCAAGAGCTTTTAAAAACCCTTAGGGCAGAATATTTTTGATCAACTGACAAAAACAAAAGAGTCGTATGAGTTTTTTGTACGACCCTTCAGAAATATATATCGCCAATGTGTTTAATTAAAAATAACATTTCTTTCAGCTTTGTTTTGTTCACTTGCTGAGCAACATCTTCTGATTGCAAATTAGAAAGAAACTAAACATAAGTTCCATATGATATCTTTTGCGATATGTCTCAAGGTAAACAATCTGGAACTACATGTATATTTAGTGTAATTTCCAACAGGCTCAGTTCAGTCAAAAAGCATTTTGCTTTGGGTCTCATTCAGCTATCGATACCACGATTCTACTAAGCGTCTGTGCTTAGAAAAGTAAGTAAAGTAGAACCCATTTAAAGCAATTTTTAATATCCCTAGCTTGCCGAGCAGTTTATATTTTGCCACCGTAGCGTCTAAGGAAGCAAGAAAGTGGTTCATTGAACCCATTGGTAGTGCAGCATATTTCCAATATTAGATCATAAGAAAGCGTGCCATGATCGCGCCAAGTAATTGCAGCGAACAATCGAAATAATTGTGTTTGTCAGCCAAGATAACTGTGATTATGAGTTTTAGAACTAAAGTATAGCTTAAAGTACAAACTCATACAACTTTTATTTGTATCATAGTTGACATAGTTAAGCTCTACTCTTTTTTAAAACTGATTACTGTGAAACACGAGCTTTATGAATCGTAACCCAGAACGCCATCACAGAAAATATCCAAAACGCAAAACACACTTGCATTTGGCACTTCAGATAATTTTAATAATGTTATTTGCTAAAAACACTTCATTGTTGACTCTTTCAATATCTAAATTGCCTTTTGGTTCGTGTACTCACCGTCCCACAGGTTATCAGCCTTGGGCATAATCTTGTGTTTGTTCTTTATTTTTTGCTCGCTATTCGTCTTCATACCTTTTATATTATTTTCTATCTAGAAAATTATTGTCTTTAACAATCATTGCATTGTCTATCGTTTTATTTACTAAAAGCATTTGTTTTTAAGCTCGCATATTGGCCCGATGAATCAACCTGCCGAAAAATATCTTATCGCTGTTTTAAAAGCTTAACTCTTAGAAAAGTAGAAAGGAAAAGTTTACAAAGACAGCACTGCTACGTTATCCGTTTTCTTCTATTTACTTATTTACCTACTTAACTATTCACGTTGTCGCCCGCTCATTGCGAAATATTCTACTAATATATAAATTTCTTACACTTTTTCATTTTTAGATAAAGAAAAATTGATACTGTAAGGTGTAGGCCTTGTTCAAACCTGTTGTTCTTAGTTATTGCTGTATGTTAGTGCCCCTGTGAAATGAAATCCTAATACAAGCGCTTTTGGAAGGGCCATGCAACACGGATGCAAGTTGGTATATCAAAACGTCGGGAAACAAGCAAAAGACTTGCTTCTCTTACTTTATATGTTTGCTTTGGCCAAGGCAACAGTTTTTTTTAATTTGCTGACTCACTCTTTCACCTCAATGCTTATACTTCATAATTCACTTATAATTATTTACTTACTTACCTGCTTACTTACTTACTTACTTTCTTATAACTACTTTACTTACTTATTTGTATATTCTTACTTATACTTAGTCTTGGTACTTACTCATTTCCTTACTTACCCAAATACGCGCTCACCTGCTTACTTATGTTATACATTTACTTATTTTCTTGCATCCTTGTTTAGCTAAAGGCTACCTGATAATTTGGATGACAGCCTTTCAATTCTACTCACCAACAGTACTCATAACTATTTTCTCTCCCTAGAAACTAGAAAATGAACTAGAAGATATTTGACTAACTAATTAGAAGTTGTTCTTAAGTAATAGCTGAAGGCCATTTCAGCTTCTGCAAGTGGCGGTAACTTTTTGCGCAACCGGTGGTCGTTTCTATCACACCAAGTCATTAAAATGATCAAGGAAGTAGGTGGAGATATGATCATCATATATCATCTTTCAATGACATGCAGAGCTAAACAATTCGGCTATGATAACTAATAATCACTGCAAACTTCTATAAACTAAACTCAACTCAACTGGAACTTCTGTTATTGAAATGTTTTTATGAGAAGACCTGCAAATGCCATCCATTGACAACAAACAACAACAGCAAATATTTTATTCACCCAGAATTTTACAATAGAGTCAGAGAAGATTTCAAAGGATTTTAGGTGGGTGCTGACTACCTGAAATAGCCAATAGGGATTAAACGAGTCCGGTAGCTAGTGATTACGAAAAAAAAATCAAGAAAGCAAAAGAATTGATCAAATGATCAAACAATAGTTTCTGCTCAATATTTTTTTTGTCTATTTGATCATTTTTTGAGAACTTAGCTCTGACGTGCTAAACTGCGACCAGAGACCAAGTGAAGGGTCAACCGAGAAAGAACACAAGGAAACGCCTCGATAGCTATAATTGCTTAGAGCGCCTTCTGTTTCAACAGGTTGCTGTGGGTTTGAATCCCACTCGGGGCAGTTAGATATTTTTTCTTTGTTTGCCTTAGACTTGTTTCTAGTTGCATTCTAGCAGTGCATATCAAAGTTAAGCTTTCTCACGAACACCTTGGTCACATAAAACAGACATGGAACTTGTTTTCGCGCTTTTCGCTTTACCAGATAAAACTAAGCCATTAAAACCCCTAAATTTTAAATATGGTACAGATAAAAATCGAGATAAAACAATAAACAGGTATTTTTGTTATGCTTAGTATGCTAGCAAAGTGTCAGTTGTGTTGCTATCAAAATGGTGGATAGATCATCAAAAGTTTACTCAACTTAAATAAGCATTGTAGATTTAGTGGCGTTTTGATTTCTAGAATAAAGCCGAGCACGTCATACTAAATGTTTTTTTTAAAATTTATACTTCGCACTATGGCCTCAACCGTACTCTAAATTTTAGTTTTATTTGTTCTGAAAGTGTATTTGTTTTAAACGAGTGAATTAGTGTTCGGGCAGCTTTAATACAAATCGTCTCTCAATTAAATTGCTTCAAGGACAGTGCATTAGTTTATTTTGCTTTCCTACGCATATCATTCCAATAAGAAACCTGTGCAGTGCTTACACTCGCTCAGCGAATGATCAGTGAAATTTATAATCTAGCATCATAACAGAGCGTTCAAATGTACACTGTTTTTTTATGAGAACCTGTTTACAAGAACATGAGGCTAAAACATGCTCAAAATCATAAGAACGTGCCAAGAACATACTGAGGTTGAGGAAAGGCGAATATCTTTTACAGTCAATTTGGGATACTGCACAAGATTTTCTTCCACTAGTGTTCAACATCGCCTTTAGTGTTGCGCTTGTACTTGCAGCTTCATTTTAATGTTTTTGTATTTATTCTGTTATTTCTTTCTTGCCGGACACGGTAGCAGCTAGTCCAATAAAGCTTATTTGTGTTTCACGTCGCTTTTTATGAGTGGATCGTAACAACTGCTTAGTCACCTAATACTTGCAATTATGTTTAAGAATATCTTAAGAACATTTGAGACTGAAGTCCTCAAAATATTTAAGATTATTCACCTTCAGCTCAAAAGTCTTTCAAGGAAGAGTGTATTGATCTTTTATTGTTTATTCAAACTTGTTTTCGAAGAGTAGATAAAGGCTTTTTTAATATATACTGGAGTTTTTCGCGCCACATGCAGTCGCTGCGTTCGCACCAAGTCACTGATTAAAAAGCTCGCGAAGTAGGTGGAGCAATTTAAGGCTATTTATCATCTCTCCAGTTCTCAGTATCTTGTTGACATGCAATGCGAAAGCAATTCAGCTACAATAATCATAAATCAATTCAAACTTCGATAAACGCAATTCCGAATTTAGCACTTTACTCTAATAAAGCAGTTCTATATAGGTTGTAACTAGCTTTCGAACTGTATTCCTTAAAAACTGTCAATTAGTTAGCTTTTAGTCAACCAAATTTAAGAAACTTGTAATTTTATCTGTATTTCTCCCTCTCTAAATAAAGTAGTTTTATTTTTACTATTACTGTTGTTTTTGTTGTTTTGTAAATGAAATTTGCGAAAAATACTGCGAAGATTATTTATACACACGAGTACACATAAATGTTTTAACGCGTTTTCTATAAATTGTTGCCTAAGTGTAATCAACGTTTCTAATTTTTTCGTTTTTCAAAGCCTTTTTTCAGTTATTTTGTCACGTTTAGTCTGCATTACTGCAATCAAAACAGATGTTGGTTGGGAAGAAGGGGTTGTAGAGCGCGTGTGAAAGCTTACTTTGATTAAATAAACAATCATCGAAGCGGTAGCTTAAAGTTAATCTTTTCTATGATAAGCCAAAATATAGCCTCTTTCAAACTATTTAAAAAATTTTGTTAGAATGTTCTTTGGCTGTTCTTTATTTCTGCTTTATCTTTGATCAGTGGAGGAAACTCTTTGTTTTGCTTTTTAAAGCCGCCTGGCTGTTCAAAGCTAAAACCTTGCAAGGTGCACGTTGAGGTTGTTGGCTCGCGATTGTTTGGCGCTTATATACTGTCTAGTAAATTATGTAGCTGTGAAGTTGACCGTCTTTAAGTGTTCATTTGGCGCGCAAGATTCTCTGTGATTAATCAATTTTCACGATTACTTGAATGAAAACAACTGTTTTTTCATCAGTAACTACTTTTAAAAATACGTTGAGATTGACTGTTGTAAAATTGAATTTATGACGAACAACGAGCGAAGTATACTAATTTTAATCCGTCAAATAATCGAGCTCTGATGTTGACTAAGTTCAGCTTTTAAATTCCTGCACGTGTTTTGAAAAACAATATTCGCCGGTAATTTAGCACTCTGACCGTTTTGATTCAGTTTGTTTAGTTTCCAGCGAAAACTTCGCAAGCGACTGCATTTTTCACAGGACGAAAGAACATGCCATATTTGGTTTGTTTTAGCTCGTGGTTCGGCGGTCTTTAGGAACACTTGACTGCACAAGACGTCACGTATATCTGCGGTCTTGAAAATTATGAAAGAGTTTGCAAATTATACGAAGCTTTATTATATATGGCTGACTGATTTCGCGTGCTGTGATTTGTCTATTCCAGGTCCGTAAGTAGCCGTACGGACCGCTAGCTCTCGATCAACTTTTTAAAACCGGAATAATCAATAAAGCCATATAATAAACATCTTATTAGCCTCATTTGCTTGGTCCGTACGCAAGTTATGGATCCTCGTTTTTCCTTCCTTGTTTTTCATTTGCGCTTGGGCCATAAAAGGAAGCTAAGGAAAAAACTCGGTCCATAACTTGCCTTACGGACCACGTACTCGGCTAATAAGAGGTATGTCATACCATCTGATATGCGCATTGAAGTTTTATTTATTTTTTTTAGAAATGGGAATAGTTTCAACAAGCTAAATTCTGTGTCTCTTTTGATTGCGTACTCAACCAAACTCAACCATGAATCGCGTTGCTTACACCACTCAATCGAAAAAAAATAATAACTTCAACACGTCCCAGATCATATCTTGTTTTCTTTGCATTTAGAGGTAAACTTGTCTAAACACTACATATATTTTAAACCGTGTTTACATATTAAAGTAGCAATCATGCTTGAGTTTAAAAGATAATATATGCTCTGATAATGAGATATTTTTCTATATTGCAGAAGATTTGGTCTTGTGGTTTTGGCTGTCACATCTATCTCTTGATCGATGTTAAACCTCAGTTTTTAAGAACTAAACAATGTTAAAGTATTGTTATTTTCAACTAAAGAACTATGTTTCTGGTACTTTTTGCAGTACTATCACTGGTTATGCGAATGTTACAACGAACGCAAGCAGGTTGTTAGGAAATGGTCAACTCCTTCGGAACAACTAATGAACAATGAAGTTAAATATTAGTGAAAAAATTGTTTCTTGTACGTGTCCATATTTAATAATATCCTTTGACGTGTTACAAAGACACCTGGAAATACCAAGCCTGTATTGCAGTGGTTCTTCCCAACAAATGGTCGCGTTCAAGATTCCTTTTTTGTCAAAAGAGAACAAATTTAAAACTTAATAGTTAGAAATAAAGAACAGTGACTTTTTCGCTCTTTCTGTGTTTTGAATAAGATTAGGTCAAATGAAACTGAATTTATTAACTAGGCACTCTTTTCTAAAGGCTTTAGCAGATGCTGAGATTTTTAAAAGACGCTTTAAATTTTTGACGTACAATGACTGTCAGTCAAGACGGTAACCTAAATACTAACATCAGTGGCTGCATGCACGTTATTCAAGCCTTTTCAAAAACATGTATTATATGATTTCTACAGTTGGCGGAACATCTTTTACCGCACGCTATATCTCTACTAACACACCAAACCAAACCGATTCAATGAAAATATCAGGGAAGCACTTGTTCTTTTCAGTATTTTAGTGACATACGGTGCAAAAGCACTTCAGTTACGTTAACTCTTTATCATTGTAAACTTTTATGAACTCATTTCAGCATTTGCACCGTTAGCTTACAAAGCGCTTCAGTTTATTTACATTACTCTGGTAGCCAAAACACTGAAGCAAGATTGTAAAGGGTCATACAATGATTAATGATCATCATGACTTAATTGAATTGTTTAGCGTCGAATATCAATGTCATATTGAGACAAAGAGAAAAGGTAAATGAATACAAATTGCTTTACCTATTCCCTGATCACCTCAACGACCCGGTGTGGTAATATGACGGTGTGTTACAAGCAACTAAAAAGTTAAACACATATTTTCATTTCAGTCACTCACCATACATTTCTTTAAAATTGCGGCAGTTGCAGCTCAGATTTACACTTTTTACCAAATCGAACTTGGCAGCCATGGGATAAACATTCAGTTTGCTTAAAAATTACATAGATATATGCCAAATCATATTGTTAGTGGACTAGTACATACCTGGGTACATATTGGCCAGTTGTCGTGTCAGTTTTAAATAGTTTTGAAAGGGAAACTGAGCACGTAAACACACCCAGTTTGTAGCTAAGCTACAAGAAGAAGAACAAAAGTGTTCTTGTCTTGCAAATTTTGATCAGTAATTTTTTATGAAATAATTCTAAAGAAAACTTTGCCAAATTATATTTTTGGAGACCAAGCATAATAAATTCTGCTGCAGTGTGTGCTAGTCACTGCATGTGTCAAATTTCACAACATCTAGCTTTCATCTCTGAAGCAGCTGTTATATTCAGGGATGATATCAAGGCAATAAGTTTGCTGAGGTTATTTTTCAAAATAAAAAAAAAATTGTTTTAACATTTTTAACAAACCCTGTTGTGTTTGATTATTTTTTTTATTTATGCAGTAGAGTTCTGATTGCCTGACTCGTATACATGTAGCCCCTATGGTTGTTCCAGGCAACCAGCACCTATCTATTTTAATAATATCTTTTTTCTTTCTTAATTTAAGTCGAATGCAAAAATTGAGGCGCACAAAGCGTTATGCATTGTTTACTGTAACTTTCTTTACAAACTGATACCAAGTGAATATGTGAGAGTTGAATGATGACAAAATGAACAGGCATGGATCTGGCTCTTCAGTCATTTTTGTAGCTTCACTACTTACAGTATTTCACATGATTATTTAATAAGAGGTGCTACATTAGTTTTCAGTCAAGTTCTGTTAACCTCACTCTGAGAATTCAAAAAAAACCAATGAAATAGCTAAATGCTTAATTTAGTATGTAATCTTTTTCATATAAAGGAGCCTTGTGTTGTAAGGCTGAGGAGAGGAACCTTTTCTAGTCTGATGCAGTAAAAATTCATGAATGGAAATAATTTATTTACTCAGTTTTATTTGCTTCTTTACTGCAAACTAACTGCAAGTAGCTACATTTTCGTGTTACAACTAATGTTCATTACAGATAAAGGTTTAATGCCCGAATTATGCATGTTACCATAACTATAATACTGACAAAAGGCTACAATTTCAATATGTTGTTCACAAGCATTACTGCAACTTATATTCATAATTTTCCTTTCTTATTGCAAATTTTAGCTAACCAAACAGGATTAGGGGGAGGGGGGATCGGAGCAACGTTCATATATCCAGATTTTGTTTTTAATCGCCTGCATAGTTGTCAAAGAATGAACTGCATTTACAGAAATTTAGATAGTTACATCTTCTCTATGGAACATCTTAGTATTTTAGCATCTGTGCATAAAATTATCAAGTTTAAAATAAATGGAAAAGTTAAGTAAATAATGTATTGATGCTGTAACAGATTCAAAATATTAAGTTCAGGTAAAACGGCTTTGTGATTAGATACTTTTTCAGAAAAGCTGCTGCCAGCACTTGATAAAAATATCTTCATTAAATGAATTTTTGTGAGATGAAAAGCAAATAGAGAGAAGATTATTTAGTTTTGTAAAGTAGTATATTTAAATTACTCGGTTGAAGTGTTCTGATCCGTTCCAAAATACAAGAATGTAAAGTAAGAGATTAAAAGAACCCCCTGTGGGTTG
>JAOBRG010078110.1:0-20754 GCA_027574985.1 Umimayanthus nakama | reverse complement strand
CAGAGTGCGTGGTTATTTTTGGATTCTAAAGTTTGAAATTAAATTACTATGTTTACAATCAATTTTCTTACACAAAACGACGCCTGAACGATAAACCGATAACGACTGGAAACAATTGAATTTCAACAAGTGAAAGCAACATTGGTATTGAGCGAAACTTTTTACTACAAAGAAACCTCACTTAGTTTTAGCGTCAGGATATGTCGTTAATCTGACTAGACATATTGAACGGATAATTATCCTCGAATATACGACGAAAAACCGACCGCATTCCGTTCATCCGTATTCAAAGTTCCTCCGCCCTGGAGATAAAAATTAAAAGTTCATCTGACCTCGGCATAAATCACAGTTTCACATGATTGAAGTCTAGGCAGACAAAGATAAATGTTGAATCGTAATAAAAAAGGTTTTGAAAGTCTGGGTAAAAAGAAATGTACTTGAAACACGGTTACAGAGAAAACAGCATCAAGATAAAAGTTCTTTAACCTTTTGACCACTCGTTTTAGAATTACGACTAATATGACCACTGTTATAAATCAGGAGTTTAGTTACAATGTGGGAACCACGAAAAAGTCGAGATTGCATACATGCATATTCAGTGTTGTATTACAATTTTCTAAAAACATGTACACTCAGGTTTTATAACATTAATCACAATTATTCTAGCACAATTAGCTAACTTGGAGGGTAAGTAGATGTAGAATGCGCCTCCGTCGAAATTGGCGGTAGTTGAACAAGCGCGTACGGGGCCGCAGAAGACGCGGCTGAGCCGCTTCGAAATATCGGAATTTCCGACGGGTGAACGGGTTCTAGCTCCAAAGGCCCCTCAAACGAGACTTGCCGCTCTATTGCGCCCAGATTCACAAACGTTCTACGATTATTCTGAAGTCTCCGACCCTCGCTGTAGCTGTTGCTTTTTGGCCGAGAAGAAGTGCCAATGAGTGTGCTAATGTCGCACGCCAACCGCTCCGGGGCGTTAGCGGACGAGATCCGCGCTGTAAATAACTCTCCAGATCGGATACGTCGTAGTGTTCGAGTCGATTTTGGCCTGGGGTGCTCAAAAATATTGTCCCTGGTATCGGCATAGTTATCAACCGTATTATAACCGGAGAGTTGGTCCGGTGTTGAGTAGAGAGCGTATTTGTTAAACGATGTCTTTTGATTATGTCGCTGTGCAGGTGGATTCGGCACAGTTTCATAAGGGGGGTTGTCGCATGGGTTAAGCTGGTGAAAATTTGTCGGTGAGCTTTGCGACGGTTTCCTTTTTCTCCCTTCAGATCCTGTGCCAGATTGCTTTCTGCTCCGTGATTTCGGTCTAGAAGAGCGGGACGGCGGTCGCGGTGCGGTGAACGGCTTGTGATCAGAAGCCGTGTTAATCGAGTCCTGTTTTCCTAATTTGATGGACGAAATATCCCTGACAAGTTGTTCGTTTTGGGTTTTGTCGATTCTCCCATGTGCATCGTTATTTTCCTCCTTGACAACAAGCGCGGAATCGATTAAATCAATTGTCTCGTCGCCAACAAGTTTCAGATCCACTTGAGAAGTTTGCAGCGATTCTTGATCCTTCACAAAACGCATAACCATGTACCTCTTGGCTTCATGTATGTCATCTTTTTCCATTTCCTTTAAAGCAGTGGTTTTATTATTCTCCGACATTTTGTGTTTTTTTTATTTGTGACCAATTAATACAACCACAATGAATCCGTTTTCACTCGAGTGCATGAATTTATAATGCTATGATCAACAAATTTTCCAATAAAACAAGATGGCCTCCTTTTGTACAGTGACAACTTCCACAAAATGTTGTATCTTGAAGCCTTTGCCAGTCTTTCTGTGCCTCAAGTGCTTCATCAATGTAGTCGAGAACGTTTTTCCTTATGCAGTAGAGTAAGTAATGGCTTCCTGAATATGTTCAAAACAGTTAATCGTGTTTGATTTGGCAATCTTATCTCCAGCTAGCTCCAGGCGAAGTGTTGCTAATCAAGTTTTTTGTTTTGTTCGATCACGTCTTAGAATTTTTCCTTTTACGACAAGGACATTCAACAGACTTTTGCCACTTTTCTTTTGGATGTTCCCAAACGATTCTTATTCCTCGTGTGCTGCCATTAACTCAGTAATTCTGCGAGACAGCAAAGTTTATCCCAATTGTTTTCGTATCTAGTAAATACGTATATACAAGTTCAGTGTTTACTGTGATTGGTGCAGGAGCAGATATATTGAATATTCAAACTTCGCTGCTTTTGTTTGACAAAAGCGAATGAAATTCTAACGCAAACTAATTAAGCAATTGGAGGCTTTTACACTTCCCTGGGGACTACTCAAGTACAAAATATCTTATGGTAACCACACAAAAAAGACTCATTGCAAGTAATTCATCAGAATTGGCGATTTCACAACGCCTCTTAGCTTGTCTCATTCTCACCTCCAAAAAGTTTGCTTTCAAAACTTTATCACTTCAAGCTGAGTTTAATTATGAAGCAAAAGCTTGTCGTCTAACAAGGATAAACACTTTGTTATTTCTCAGCATTGTCACGGAATCATGTACACACAACGATAATACCTCTCGCTTAATGAAACAGTTGATGACAGTACAGTTCATGGTAGTCGCATTGTAGTCGCAAGGCATTTGAGCTTTAACAAAAAGTACTTGTGTTTCGGTCTGGTTAATACGTATAAAATATATTTTTCGGTACAATCGACAGCAGATCATGGTATAACTACATTCTCATTTAGTCCACATCGTTACAACTCTTCTTAACTTTTTGCTTTTAGTTTTTAAAAAGAATACTTTTGGCCAAGTAGAATTTAATTTGGATTTATGCTTCATTAATTACAGTTTTGAAACGGTAGAATGTTTACAAACACATGCCAACTATGGATTTGTGTCGTCAAAGCCCAGCCCGGCTGTCATGGCAGCGCTGATCACACTGAATCAATGATAAAGAATTGCTCGAGGTAACTCAGTGGCAATTGTCAGTAGCGGCTGTTATTTTCCCCCTAGCCAATGTTACGTTCACCGTTAGTGCAAAATAAATTTTAAAAAGTTGTGTCAAAGACAAGTGATTAAGTCTTTCATGTAGCGAACCCAGGTATAATTCTTAAGCCGCCCTGGGCAGAGTAATTTTTTTTCATTACTTAAGGATATTTGCTTTGGTCTGACAAAGGTTTTAAAGTTGGTCATCACACTGTTAGTTTTGTTTATTCTTTGATGCATGCCGGCACACGCGTGAAAATAAATAAGGCTTCGCGTAAACTCAATATTGCACCAAAGACTTAATAGTTCCTGATTGTGTTGTGTTTTCTCTAGCCCAACTGTGCATAGGTTTGGTAAACAAGTGAACCTTAAGTCTTTATCTTTCTTTTGAAGTTGATAGCAATTTTAAGTCTTAAACGTGGTTAGGTAAATGAAAACTTCTCTCAGTTGAGTTTTTTTCCACTTTCTATTCCGTATACCAAACCGCGGAAAGAGCGATGAATGATCTTTATTTTCCATTTAAATACCTGCAGGTAAAACAAAAGTTATCAATAGGTTATACATTTCAAAACCTTTCATTGCCTGCAATCTATATGTTAGACTGGGGTAGGAAATAAAAAACCAAAGTGCATTGTTTGCCAAAGTACAATGTTCCTTTTCAGTGCTACATTTTGCGTTGCCACTGGCTATGGAGTGTTCAAGTCTCTCTGACAATTTTTTCTTGACCCTTCCACTGGTATTTGACAACTATATTTTAAGTTCAAGTTCAAACCCCTGACCCCCAACCCTCTCGATAAACCTCTGCCCTGCACCCCCCCCCCGATCCCTCTCAGGCTTTACAATGACAGGTGCGTTATAAACCAAAAGAGAACTGACTGAAACTGACTGCCATTAGTTGTTGTTATGGTTGGTTTTGTTAGCCGGGATTTGCGCGAATCAAATAACTTACTAGTTTACACATGACACACTGGAACTTGATCTTTTTTTTAATATTTTTTTAAAAATAACTACCGTTGTCTAGATTTCAGTTCAAGCAGCTTTGGCCATAACTGGTTTTTTTTGGCCTTTTTTGGTTTGGAAAAAGTTAGTTAATCAAGTAATGTACAACTGTTTGCTTTTGCAAAGAAAAGTACGCTTATTTTAGCTTGTATATACCCCAGTTACATGCCACAGTAACTTTGAGATGCTTCCATAGTCTCCCCATTCAAGAACCAGGAAAGCAGGAATTACAGAGGAATCTCTTAACTGTCTATCGGTGGTACGTAAGATCATCGCCCGCATCACCCTGAATCGTTTTATAGCAATTGTAACGAACATCTCTGAAATAAACCTCCGGGAATTACAGTTCTGGTTTTGCCCAGTCCGAAGTCCAGGAGAAATACATCGAACATAATATGCATCTGTTTGCTGTGTTCATCGACCTTACAAAGGCCTTTGACACCGTCAACGGAGCAGCCCTTTGGGCGATACTAGCAGAACTTAGAAGTCCCAGAAAGTTCATCCAGATCATCCGTCTGTTTTACGACAATTGTCACGATGACATGAAGCTACATGACAGGAGAAGTTTTGTCTGCCGGTGCAACATCGGCTGCTTTTGATATCACCAAAGGCGTTTAGCAAGGGAGAGCCTCATCCAATGCTAATCTACCTTTTCTTCACCTGCGTCCCCAACTACGCATTGAAAGATCGGGATCGAGGCTTGTAGTTAAAGTACCGACAAGATGGATCCTTTTCTGACCTGCGTCGTCCGAGCGCTAAAACAAAGACAGCCCAGAGGCTCATTGTTGAAGCTTTCTTCGAATCGCTGATGATTGTGCACTCATGGCCCACACAGGGAGTGATCTCAAGCACGTTGTCGCCAAGTTGGCAGAGCCTCACCCCTGCTAACGATCTGAATGACCATCAGCCTTATTAAGACTGAAGTACTGCATCAGCCACCCTCAGGGATCACAGTGCCTTCAATTCCCTGATCATCTCAGTAGATTGAGCTGAGCTTAAAGTGAGAGGGGGGACGGGGGGGGGGGTGGGAGATCTTCAAGAGTCTCAACAGCAGCACAGTTTCCAGTGATGGAGCCTTAGACAGAGGTTTCGATCAATGCCAGATTCTCAAAGGCAATCCAGGCCCTTTGGAGCTTGTAACCAGGGTCCTAACACCAGCACCACGTTCAGATGACCAAAAGGCTTCTGATGTACAGAGCCGCCGTACTCTCCTAGCGGCATTATTCCACATGCGTTGCCTAGCTCCATCTTAAAGATTCGGTAGCAGGACAAGGTATCGAACTTCGAGGTCCTCGAGAGAGCAAGTACAACCAGCGCTTATAATAGGGTGGAAAAGGGGTTCATCGTGATCCGTTAGTAGGATCAAAATCTTTAACGTGATGCGTTATGAGACCGAATAAAATTGTCGTGATCTGTGTTGGAAGAGGACGCCGTGATACGTTTATATTAGCATAATAAAACAGTCGCGATATGTTAAAGAACTGAAGTTTATTCCGTGATTCGTGATTAAAAAGGAACAAACAAAGTGTCTTTAAGACTAACCAAACATTCTGCATGTTGTTGGCAAATTCCCAAAGGCTTTAGGATGTTTTTAAAAACACTTTATCAATATTCTAAAATTGATTTTGGAAAAGAACGCCCAACATCTGGTTCTCGTATTACAAATACTAAATTGGTTCTTTTGAGATCAGCATGACTACTTTTGCTTTGTTTAGGTTTTCAGTTTACTTGAACACTGTAATTAGAAATATTTTGCAGATATCAATCAAACCAAACACGAAGAGTCCCGGCAAAGTTCAATCTTTCTCGAACTAAAATGTTTTCTCTACTCTGCACAAAAGTTTTCCTGATGCTCCAAATACAAACTGTAAAAAGAGAGATTTTTCCCGAAAATTACTACAAACGGTCAAGTCTGTCAGGTAACAGCACCTTTATGTTTGTGTTTAATTCTGCATATGGCTCTTTTTACCGTGGTTCGTTATGAAGCTCAAAATTTTACCGTGATCTGTTATTTGGGACCCTCCTTTACCACCCTGTTATATAGCAATGTTCTTAAAGCCCAGCTGCGCTGTGCAGGACACGCTATCCGCATGAATGAAACCAGGATCTCCTGCCAGCTTCTGTACGGGAAAATCTCCCAATCTCCCAGCGCCATCGCCAACGAAGCAGCCCACACCTGCGCTACAAATACATCCTTAAGGCGTCAATTCAATTTTTGAGCAACTTTTACAAAAACAAGCAACATTTCGGCAGCGTTTAGTAATGTTTGGAATAACATTTTGACGTTTTACTAGCATCTCGTGGACAGGCCTAACAGCAAGGATAATTGCTTGTTTGGGACTGAAATAGAATCAGAATTTGAAAGTAAGTTTTGGCGGCAAACCTCCACCCAAATGTTTGACGTAGGCACCGTATTACTCGAAGAAACGTCGCCCTCGAATAAACGCCGCTTACTGGTTGCGGTGTTTATTCGAAAGCTGAACAAAAGAAAATAACAATAAAGCAATACAACAACTACCAACCTTGCTTGTTAATTTATAAACGTTTCTAATATATAAACAAACAAGTGAAAGATCAATTTTGATTATCATAGGTGGTTCGTCTTAAAACAGTTTTGGATACTTGGTTTTGTTTAAAACGATGTTTTACGATTAAAGTAAAGTTAGGTAAGGTTGTTTAAAAATATAAATAGCACTTTAAATAAACGCTACCCTCGAATAAACGCCGCACCCAACTCATTAGAAATGTTATAAGCGCCGCGGCGTTTACTCGAGTAAATACGGTACCCAGCGCCTATTCCAGCGATGCATCGTGCCGCTGAAGTAAACCACAATTTATGACTGCATCAAACCCAAATCTAACAAAGTGAATAGCATAGATTTTTATGCAGAGTACAATAGGCCTTGCTCACGGTGTTGCCTGTCAAACCAAACGAGGACCATTTTTGCAGCCTTTTTTGTTATAACTTCGCATCCAAAACTCCTACAGAGTTCATTTTTTCACAGTTGGTAGACTCCATTATCGTTACTTCGTTGAATGCATAAAACCTTTAAAATTATCAATTTGGGCTGATTTGAAGCTCCGCAAAGCTTCAAATCTGAAAAATTACGTGTAACAAATCACCAAATCAAAAAGGCACGAATTGCTCTAAAATACGAACCAAATTATATCAATAAGAATGATTAAGAATTAAAAATGCACCTAAAATGTTCTTACGAACAAATAAAAGTTTGTCGTTGTATCATTTCGTAGAATAGAATAGAATCGAACTGAATTGAGTTGAATAGAATTGAGAAAACAGAACAGAACAGAACGAAACAGAATAGAATAGAAAAGAGCAGAAAGGAGTAGAATAGAATAGAATCGAGAACAGAATAGAATAGAAAATAATGGAACAGAACAGAATAAAATAGAATGGAATGGAAAGGGAAAGGAAAAAAGTGAAATGGAATAGAACATAACAGAACAGAACAGAATAGATTATAGAGCTGAGCGTTTATTTGCTTTCTTGAAACGATATGACGGTGCTACCTCCCTCCTCCCTTTTGAGGAGTTGTACTTCTTAGTGCATGAAAGACTACTGGGAAAATACTACTGGATAGGGTCACATTTTCACAACTTGATTGCCTATAGAAGGGTTTCATTTTTAATAGAGTGACTAGATTTCTCGGGATTTCTCGGGTAAGAAAATTCTGGTATTAAAAAACAAGAATTAATACTGTAACCAAATTCGAAGCCAACGCTCTAAAAACATTCATTCTGTACTGTAATAAGCGGAAATGTGAAAATAGAACGCTCGCTTTTGTTTTCTCTGACTCGACTTCACTTCCTTTACTATTACTCAAAGATGTTTTATAAGCTGTTAATTGTTTATTTAATATCATTTTTTTAAGTATTTGCCTTGTTTTGTAGAATTAAAGTGAGTTCACTTCTGGTGTTATTCAATGTTCCAATATAAAAAAGCCAGAAAGTAGGGACAAAAAAACTCGTGCCCTTAAATTTAAACTATTGCTTACTAAATATAAAATAAATATTTATGGGTAAGATTTGAACTGAGCAAACGAATTTTTTATAGGTATCTTTTTTTACAAAAGGCTGAAAAAACGAATTTTTTGAGATACGAGACTGTCTTCAAAAAACTCTAGAATCGGGCTTATGAAGCAGCTCTAAAAAGTTTGTGGTTTCCCTTTTTCTTGATAAACAACACACTTTTGTACATCTCTAGTACGTGGATCACTTCATCCTCATAACAATATACTTTGTGATGACTTTGTTTTGAACAAGCGCCGCACCTCGAATAAGCTCCGCATCAAAAACTTCGTGAAATCAATACGCGCCGCGGCGCTTAATCGAGGGTTTACGGTACTGGCATAGCACTGGGAAACATTGAAAAAAACCCTCGATCGTTTTATGGATGTGGATACTGCATAAATAAATAATGAATGAATGAATGGAGTTTTAAGGTGAATGTCCAATGATGGTTGGTTTTGTGGGAGACACGCGCCACTGTGACTGGCAAGGAAATCAAATCCGAGACTGAATTCGAAGCGAACCGGCTGTTTGCAATTATAACACTGAACAAACCTGCACGACTTCGATCAATAATGGTTGTGCTGATAGTACATTAGATGGCTGTTGACATATTATTAGTTGGCTGATGGAAACTTATTAACTAAAATAAATATTTCATTTCGTCAACGAAGCAAAATAAAAAAAAAACTAAAAAAATCCAACATGATTTGTAGCAAAGCAATCTATATAAATATCAACACTGCTAAATTATGACCGGTGAATATAATTTTAACAAAAATCTTTTTTCATTTCTCACAATTAAACAAAAACAGCTAGTATTTTTCCGTCCCGCGCTTCTGAAGTGTCTGTCGATAATAATACACACACTTTTGAATAGAAAAACTATGAGAGACTTCACTGTCCAATTGTCATGACTTTTCAATACAACAACTATTCTAACTTAAAGGTGAATTGATACAAACGCAACAAAAGTTTTTTTTATCTACACTGAGAAGATTTTCATCTCTCTTCTGTATCAATTGTTTTTTAAAAATGCATTATTCAATTCCCCTTTTCCTTGTTCACCTGCCAACTGTAAATGGCCTAATGTCGGTTCGCGAGTGTTGCCTTGGTAACATTCAGGAGAATATAATATAAAGTGTCAAAAAACTGCATTGAGCAAACAGATGAGCAACTTTATCGTATTCGCAGCTGCGAAGACGACGTTGTTTTAAGTAAACTTTTCTTCGAGAACTCAACATAACCAATGAAAGAATGGAAAATGTAAATGTATAACGACTTCGCAACGTTAAGGCGCTGCGTCCTAGAATTGTGAAAATGTACACGATTTCAGAGGATGAGAGTTTTCTTCCGGCGTTAGTAAGCAATAACCCGACAAAACAGCTCGCTCAAGTGAGAGGTTACTATGACCGACAACAAAGACTTGCACTTTACTTGACACAGGATATTGAGGACATACGAATGGCTTATAGTTTGAAATTGTGTAAAGAGAAGGAACGGCTGAGTAAGTCCTTATGGGAACTCGACAGTAAAAAGAGACGACTTTTTCATCAAATTGTTCAACATCCTTCGACACAAACTCAACCGTCTTGGAAGTGGAAACATCCCGCCAGAAAAGTGTCTCTGGTCGCTCCACCGCAAAGACAAATTGAGCTGCCAGCAAAGCAACGGAAAAAAAAGCCACCAGATAAAGAAACTAAAACTCAATTCAGTTTGAGGCGAATTAAGCTTTCGCGCCTCGATACTCAACAAAGTCGAATCGCAACTCAACAAAGTCGACTAACAACCCAGCAAAGTACTGTTGAGCAAGCTCCGAAACCTAAACCACAAAAAAGAGAACGATTAGCAAAGCCTGTAGTACCACAATTTCTTTTCTGCTAGATTTAAAAACGCACAGTGTTAAACTAAGGTGTTAATTTGCAGATAAGCGGCTTTTCCAAAGCTCAGAAGTCTGCTGTTTCGGACTAATTTGACGTTGAAACGAAAGCGTTACACATTATTAATCTGCATCTTTTCAAAATTCCATCTCACGCCAAAAGCTTTGAAGTTTTCTGCCATAATCGTGATGACCCTTTTGTTGTTGCCACGACGTACCGGATTATGTAAGGTCGCGAAGTCAACACGACTCCTAATATCGTGATCCATATTTCAAGGCAAACTCACTTATTCTTAACATTTTTGCTATACAACTTCTAAGGGGCTTTGATAAAACAATAACAGCTTTAATGGCTCTATAAAATTTATAGTTATAAATGATAGCTGCTTGATAATTAAGAAATATCTAAGCGATATCTGAATTATGCGTGCAAAGCTTTAAAATAATTAAACTCGTTTATAGCAACACAATAGCTAAGTCGGCTTAAATCATTACCCGAATTGACGATTATATGGCTTCATGGCTCATATATTATCGCGCTATTTCTGTATAACTTACTCATAACAACGTTTCTAAGTTCCGTTGATAACAACACGACGATTTGCTGTTTCTATCCAAACCGAAACGTTTTAAAGTGTTGGAAAAAAACCTGTCAAAGAACAAAAGATATCGGGAGAAGGATTGTCAAAAACATTGTAATAAAACGAATTTAGAGACAGTATTGAAAAAATTCGAGTGAAGTTACAAATAGGAGAACTTAAAGAAATAACTATGTTCAAACTGAAGAGCTCTGTGTCTATAATACCGGATATAGAAAGCAAAATTAAAATGCCATTTTTCAACTGTCGTCGATTGTTATTATGTTTGTTAGGGTAAACATCCACCTTGGCATTCTCCGGAATACTTGTTCCCGACCGATTGTTTAGCTAAAGTTTCTTCACATTAAGTCTCGGCTTATTTAGCAAGTGTTTATCTGGATGTAGAAAGTCCTTAAATATCGTAACCTTTCATCTTGATTTTCCGCAACTGGACCCCTCGGAGCAAATTAGTCAAATGAAACGGTTTGCATCTTACGCTGACAATCCGAGATATCTTACACTCATCGAAAAAATATTTCCGATGCCGGTTAGTTGTATAAATAAAACAGAAAAAATTGTTCACCTATGATTGACGTATTCCAGTATATAAATGGTAGCTTTATGAAACTATTAAAAACCAAAATCAGTCATGTATCACATGGCCGAAGTTATCTCAGTTTCAAATTAAAAGCGTATTTTATCAGTGTCGCCAACGCAACAAATTAAAATATCAGGGGTTGCCCAGCAACGTCTTTTTCAGTTGAGAGAAGGGGAACAAAGCCTCGCGAGATTCAAAACAAGTTCGTATTCTTAATAAAAGGCGCAGAAACTACATTACAAGTGCATAAACTTTATTGTAGTGTTGTAGTTAAATTGCGTGATGCGCAAGAGACAGTTCAAAGCTGTTCGAGAGTTGTTTACATATCAGCTGACATTTCTTTTTCACCTTACGGAAAGGTTTTGTTTGAATTGAACAGTGCAAAAAAAAAGGTCTATTCAAGGAAAAAGTGATTAAAATGGACTTCAAACAAATTCTGCTAGAACCTCAATACCAACAAAGAGTAAAGTAAACAAATGTTGAAAGCAGCGTTCAATATAACAATTAGCACTGAAATGAGTGTTTGAAACTGAAAACCAAAAAGTGAACACCGTGCTAGAAGTTCGTTGGTACACTCTTTTTCTTTTGAAATAGCTAGAACTTTCAGTGTGAACGATATGTCTCAAAATCATCCCAAATTTAAGAAAAATTAAGAATATACCTCAAGCTGAGACCAAGAAAGAAAAGCTTGTTTTTAATGGAAAACACTGAAATGGAAGGGAAAACCTCTTTTAAGTATCGTGAGAAAGTACAACTCCAGCACACAGCTATATACATCCGTATGACAGGCACGTTCAGCTCAAGTCTCAGTTTAGACTTAGAGTAATGAACACATTAGAATTAGTGTTCTGGTATTGGCAACCGTCTCTGCACGCTATCAGACAAATAACTAGTTAAACCCCAAAGACCTAGATCATTGAACGTTTGATCAGCTTGTGCTTAACAAATAGAAATTGACGTTTTACAAAGAGCGAAACAGAGGGTACTCCGTTGAGGCAACACGCACGTCTCCTGACGTGTCAGTTGACAGCCATAGTTCACCCCGCGTCAAATGTGTGGGAACCAAACACTAATGACAAAGAAAGACTCGAGATGTTTATATATAAAATGAAAAGGCTGAATAACAGTATATATGTTTTACTTTCAGAGAAGCATATTAGGTTTCAATTCTCATTTTCTTTCGTGGTATTAAAATAACTCGGAAAGAAACTTAGTTAAAAGTTATTTCTCATCACGGCGAATATCAACTGAATCCAGTGTGCTTAAAAACACTTTTTCAGCACGTTTCTCTTTGTCAGCATACTTTAATTAGTAGAGTCTTCCAGTCAATATAATCGAAGGTACAAAGAGTTATACAAAGTTTATGTTTATAAATTCTCGGCAAACCCCGAAACTTTCCCAATTAGCGTCACTCGCGTTTCATTAGTTTTGGCCTGTTATTAGTTTTTAAAAATATGAACTACATGACACTTTGTTCGTTCTAAAATAGAGACCACTGTTATTTATATCAGAACCTTTACTTCGAGAACGTCGAATCGAGTCTGGAAAACGGCCAAAACAATCTTAAGTCTGGTTTAAGCATAGGAAATCAGCAGTGTAAACTCATGCATGAAATAAATACAAGCACAAGCACAAGAAAGTTCGTTCCCATCTTCCTTGTGCTTATCCTAATATCTCGCTTGCTTCTCCGTGTGAATATCCATGGAAAAGTTATTAAACAACCCCCTTGTTGTCACCAGTTCACTTGCGCGCATGTTTCCATATTTGAAAAACAACGCCTCGACTCCATGCTCGCTCCGGGCTTTATGAATTCGGTGTATAATATGCCGCACTACTACTTTCCAACGCTCCTTTGTTAACAGGACAGTCCGAATCTTGAACTCACCGTTCCCTCTGAGCACCGCGACTCTAATGTCCTATCACTTCCCCATTTCAAGAAACGTTTAATGAAAGATTATTACTCGGCCACCAGTAACACATACGATGAGGACATCTAACGAACATGGAAGTCAGTTGTCCTAAAGCCAGTCAAATGCTGTTTTTATATTATTCTTCCGTTTCAGTTTCTTTAAGCTGCGGGCCCGCAGTAATAGACGTAAGCTGTTGTGCTGACCCTGCCAAATATTTTTTCTATTTTTTCTTTTCTTGTCTTTTCCCTCTATGAGTGTGCACCTTTTTAAAAAATCTCATACATCTAGTAATGGCGATTTAAGCAGAATAAACAAAAAAATAAATTTCACAAGTACGTGTATCCGGCTAGAAACGCCTAATGAGCAGAGAAGAAAATCAAACTGTGCCGCATACGGTGCCGAAGTGTACAACTGACATATCAAGAATAACTTAAGAGCAATCAGGCTCAAAATAAGCCAAAACGTAAGAGCAACGGGCCTCGACCAAAATTCACTTGCTCTAGCTTTAAAACAAGAGTGCAGCGGATGAGCATTCTCTTTAAGCCTGACCGAAACGATTCTTCCAGCACACTTTTTGTGCCGTTTCGAACGTGAGACGCAACGCTTTGATAAAGCCTGCTTCACACTTAAGCGCAAGGACCTTCACACTAGAATACAAGCGACGCAAGCAATGAGATTTGTCTTGCGCTTACATTTTGTCGCTTCACACTAGAAGATTTCTAACACAAGCGCAATCGCTAGCGCAAGACAAGCCAAGAAAAACAAATTTTCCCGAGTTTTTGTTGCGCTTGCGATTACGTTTTTCTCGCTTCAAACTAGAATTTTGTGTTGCGATTGCGATTGCGCTTACGTCGCTAGTGTGAAGCAGGCTTAAGCGATGTGTCACATATTCGATTACATATCCGATGTGTCTTGTGTCAAGAAAAACGGTGCAGCGCTGTTTACACTGCAACGCAACTCACTTTGTGTCGGTGCGAAACCTTATCCAGTAGTCTATAAAACATCTGACATGATAATAATTTACTAGAGGCCAGTGGAATAGCAATGATCTGTAACAGTACGAACACTGATCTCAAACTTTGCAAGAACGTTAAAGTTTGTAAGAATCTTAAGAGAAGGCTTTCAAACTAAAAAAATCCCGTGATTAATGTCTAGAAGAGTAATTTTCCTTTTAATATTCTTTACAAACAGTTTCTCTTTTAATTGTTGTTTTAAAAACTATTGCAGTTTCCTCTTTTATTTAGTCTTAGTTTATGCCTGGCAATTAAAACGCTCCTAAGGGGTAGGGGCAATAACCTTTCTTAGTATCATAAAACGAAGCCTAAGTCAATGTGTGACTTAACCAACATGTCCAACTGACCGATTTGATGTAACAGGATTCCAAGTGAGCAAAGCAAAACTCGTCAGCCATGCAGTTCATCTGGCGAGGACCGGTTATAATGTCTCGATTATGCCATCAGCTGGCACCATGGCAGACCAACTGTTTTAAGAAGGGATTTGTAAGCACTTCACCTTTTCCAGTACGAAAAACGCTACTTAGATCTCTTTGTGGTAAGATTTGTCGCATGTTTGGGTGAAAAGTTCACTGGTTTCGAGCCCTTCGTCTGAGCAGGAAGAGCTCGGCTATCGCTTGTTGATCAGTGAAACGACACATTTGGACGCAGAAAACAGTCTTCAATCCCCGGCCTCGTCGTCAGGCAACTGTTCGGCGTAAACACTCGGTTACCAAGGGTCTTCATTACAATGGAGTTCTAATCAAGTCGCCGCTGCACATCATCCAGCTTTTTCCTACCATACTGGTTTTATAACAAAAAGTAACGAAATGCAGACAACAAAACAAAATCGTCTTTATTTTTCAAAGAACTTTAAACTTGAGCACAAAGTTCTCGGCTCACTGTCATTCAAATAGAGTAAAACAGCACTATTCGTGCAGCAAATAGTTTTTATCAAAATGAGAACCAAAATGTACGACACAAAAACCCACCTCACCGTTGTCTCTACGTATACCACCTAAATATCGAAGTTAAAGCCTGGAGCGAGCATGGAATCAAGGCTTTAAGAATATTTAAAAAACATTTCTTTTGTCCTGCCTAAAATGCCTTGTTTTCAAGCTTGCTCGAGGCTTTATGACTTCGGTGTATAAAGCTGAAGTTTAAAACGTTTCACAAGAACGTCGACAGCTTAAAATTTTGTCAGTCCCGTATTTGGTTGCAAGTATAACTATCTTGCCTTTACATTGCTAACAAATAATTTACAAATTCTAATAAAGAATGAAACTGAATCAATATACATTCGATAAAGACAAACTTGAATTTCGCGGCCGTTGCTGACTTAACATCATACGGCTTCTAATTAAGCATGTATACGAAAATGCGAGAAATTGACAAAACCTTATGTTTCGTTGAAGACGAAATACAATTTACCTACGTTTGAGAGACCATTGGTCTAAAATGTAAATATGATTTCTTCTAATATTTTAATTTTAAAAAATTAACTGTACTTTATAGACATTTTTTTCAAGTCATTGTTTTTATAAATAAACGCATTGAACTGAAAAATAGTTTGTAAAATTTATGATCGTGAACACTGTAGTTCTAATTTAGAAAATGGCAGCGGTTTTGAAATTACTATACGCTGGTGTTAAGATACCATACGCACAATGAGCAACAATGTAAAAAAAAACTATGCGTTGTTAAAAAAGGGATGTTCTGAGATGAAAAAGCAGGATAGCTTATGAGTGTCATTTCCCTCTTGGAGGGCGAGTCATCATAGATAGCCCAGTAGTTCCTCGGCCTGCATGTGGGCTTCGCGATCCTACAGGATAATAATTCACGTAAAGAGTTGTATTAGAGATACTTATGGAATTGTTTCACTGAGTTACTTTATTTAACTTATAACCCAAATACCACACCTAACTGAATTATTAACTATCTACTGACCAGTACTTTTTATACTTCCATAATTTTACTGTAAGATGTAACACATTGTAATTTTTCGTTAGTCTTGTAATCGTTATAAGATCACTTGAGACTCTGTACTTGAATAAAGCTCCTAAAACTGCATTATTGTCTTTATCATTCATATGGTTATTGTTATATTAACAACAGACCATCACTTCAGTTTATAAGCGGTTAGACGCACCATTTAAATCGAGGAATAAAGTGACGAGAGGTGGCAAGTAGAAGAAGAAACGGATAACTACAAGAACATCAGCTACAATTACAAATGAAACAGCTCTGTGTTCATGTACTCACGTCTTCCGTGACGGCTGGCAGGGTCAGAGCTTTTTGTAGCCATTTCTTAGACTCTCCGTATTGGCTTTGCTGGTAATAACACTGCAAGTTGGTGAAATGACAAGTTACAGACCAAATAGTAGAAGAGCACTCGAAATAGAACGTATCGAGGTGAGGAATTACTGGGCAATGTTGACACCACATAACACTTTCAGTATACATGTAAACGAGAAAAGACATGATTCCATTCATCTGTTGTTGTCAATGGTTTTTCACTAGTTACACCATTTGTTAAGTTTGGTTCAAATAAATTTCGCTTCAGGTGAATCTTTTTTAGCGAAAATGTGACTTAATAGCTAGTAAGTCTTCGGTGATTTCGGGAACACTTCAAAACCGTGTTTAACAAGATTTTAGGATTGTTAAAAAGACTTACAAAATTTTTTCGGAAATTTTTCCGATAGTAAGGTGATAATTTTCAGCAAAACATATAAGTGCGGACTGAAATAATGGCTAGTGATCTTGCGTCACTGGCTAGTGTTCCTGCGTTACTACCAGTCTGAAGTACGTACAATTTTGTAAGCTCTGGCAGGACGTTTGGTCCAGTAACATTTTTACACAATGACGGGTACAACCTTTGCAGCTTCGTGAGAGACTAAAACCGACTTTTGAGCAGAGCTTAACAGATAAAAGATGGTACGAAAACTTTGAAACATGGAGTAAACAGATAAACAAGGACATTTATACACAATGTACGGACAGTCTTCAAAAGTTGCTAAAGCGCACCTTTGCAATCCAAAAGGAGTTACTCTTCCAAAACCCAGGCTGTAATTCTTCTCCCTACAAAAGTGCACAGACAACGAAATATCGTACTTGCAACACTTCAACAGAAAAGAAACGCCCTTAAGAACCCTTAAAAGGATTCTTCTTAACTTACTCACAGAGCTTTGGTCCCATTTCGAAAGAAAGAAAAATTACTTCGTTCAATTTGCTCTTTAGTACAGTTTTGAATTTACTATACTACCTAACTTTAAAATTATTAGTTGGGTAAGCGATAGGGAATCATACCGCGTTCCAAAAACAACAAGTTCGAAAAGCATCAACAAAAGGAATGATGGGAAAGGTCTTTCAGAGCTGTAAATGTTACACTGCTCTAATTTCGCTTGAATTTCAAATACGAGCTTCAATTTTTACATACCTTCATGAAATTTGCTAAAGCTTCTTCTACGGATGACGCTGGAGGCTCGGCTACAAAGGTCGCTGCTGCTTTTCTCTGCCACCATGACAACATACTGACCTGCATCACGCAACAGAAAGCGTTTAACCGTTGATAATAGTATATTTCTTTACAATGGCAGAGAGTTGAGTTACGTGAATCAAATCAAACAGGCACTTTTCATCAAAAGTTGCACAGTTTGTATACTTCAGTATAAAGTTAAGGTACAAACTTTCTTATGGTAAAAACAAACGTTCTTTCATCAAATGCTCATTTTCGATTGTGATTGGTATATTTTAAAATGTTTTATTTTGATTCACTGATCCAGAGTCATGCCTAGAAGGGATCGTGTGCTACCGACGTCTTCCCTTTGCTTAAAAACATCACAAATAAATACAAAATCACTTGACAAACTGACATTTCCCAATCGTCTGTTTCAAAATAGATAATTTTTTAAAAAAACAAGTTGCCATTGGTTGACTCCTCTCAAGTGGTTCTCTCTGATTTGACATATTCTGTTTACCACATTTGGTCGCATCAAGGTTCCTTTTCATTTTTTACTGAGATGGAAAAAAGAACGTGTGAACTTATTTCCTTTTCTCGTACTAAATGTTTCAAAATTTAAAATGTTCAACCTAACAGAAAGCAACGTTTTACTGAAGAATCGTTTTGGAATTACAAGAAACAACAACATTTTCGAAATCATTTTGTGGAGAAAACCGTCAATAATTCAAGACTTTAAGGACCTTGTACGATTTCAAGTACTATTAAAGCCGAGTGCAAACCCTGTCAGATTATAAATATCATCTGCTCTTTTTTTCCTTTTGTTCCTAACATGTTTTATTACAATGTTCTTCTCTAGACTAAAAAAAGGGATGAAGAAAGAAGAAAAAAGACGAAAGGTGGAACATTACCTTTCGTATACCGTATTGTTTTTCTATCAGATTTACAGAAAGATAATCATGGGTAAGTAGGAGAAGTTCGTCGCGCTAAAAGGCTTTGGTAACATTTAAATGTTACCTGTGTTATTAGTAAATATTACCTCGTAACACCATCTTCCAAGTAAGTGGTAATTTGAAGGATCACTGCTGTCTAGCTGAATGGCTCTTTGAATGTGTTCCTTCAAAAGCAAAATAGTGCGTTGGAAAACTTACTTTAATTCGTTGGTTGAAATAACACAGCAACTTATGTATTTTATAAGTAATCATTTCCTATAAGAGGATTTAAGAAGGTCAAAACCTGGAACTACAGCAGAAACTACTGCAACTAAAACTTAACATCTGGAAGCAATAGTGAAAGATTTCATGAAATTGGAAATGCAAGTCTCACAGGTAATACTGAGGATTCCTTTATGTATTTCAATGAATGCAATCTGGAAACATAGGTAATACGCTTTTTCATATTCTAAATTCAAAACCTTTATGGACGCTTGCATGGGTGCTTGATTCAAGGACTTTCAAGAGCGTTTGGGTGCTGAATTCAAGGACTTTCAAGGACGTTTAGATGCTGAATTCAGGGACTTTCAAGGACGTTTGGGTGCTGAATTTAAGGACTTTCAAGGACGTTTGGATGCTGAATTCAAGGACTTTCAAGGACGTTTGGGTGCTAAATTCAAGAACCTTTAGGTGCTGAATTAAAGGAATTTCCAGGACTTTTAAGGACTTTCAAGGACTTGTGGGTGCTGAGTTCAAGACCTTTTCCTACAGGAAATCTGGCTTGAAGTCAAGTTGCCCAGACGAGCAAAACACAAGCATTCTAAGCTTTCATAGCACCTGTCACGCGAAAAAAGTAATTTGTAAGAAAGCCATTATCTAACCAGCTGAAATTCTAGGTATCAAAAGGGGTTGGAATCTTGGCCCCACAAAATACAAATTACCACGCAGAATATTAAATTTTAGTCTAACACGTACGGAAATTTCAAGGATCTGTTAGAGACTGGAGACAGGAAGACAAGCGTATGGATGAGTGTACAATGTATTTCTGGAGTTGAGAGGACTTTAGAACAGCAGAAATGGAAATCAAGAAGAAAGAAAGTAAACTTTTAAGGGAGCAAACACTGGAAGTTCAAAGTTTTAAAAGTGTAACTCAAGAGCTCTAACATAAAAATTTAACAATCGAAAAGTTCGCAGGGATGCAACCTGGAGTCAGTCTCTCGTAAACTCAAACCTAATGTACAAGGATTAGACAATGGAATATACCAATAATTAAACTATAACTAAGACCCAATGGTCACTCTTCTCTCTAAGTTACAAGCCATAGCAACAATCTAGGTATCGCCAGGACATAGAGTTTTAATGAATCAAGAAAAAACTTTATCTCAAGATTCTCTTTAAAGAAATAGAACTGCAGATCCTGTTCCAGTGCACTCTTCAACCTAATTGTTCTGTGTAAACAGCGACTAACCTTGTATTTATAACCAAGGAGAATTTGGTCTTGCAAGCTTTCGTAGTCTGTTGTCGTACCAACCAAGATGGCATACCTGAGACAACCATCAGGAGGATGATCTGATGCTAGAATATCATCATTACAATACATTTTCTACCGTAAAATTGATGAAACTTACAGAATCCGTGCTCCAATGAATGATGTGCATCTTTTTGGCTACATGTAATTAGATGATGTCATTACATAAAAAGCAAGCAACAATTTTGCTGGTTAAAGCTTATTATAAATCAGAAGCAGTTAACTTCAACATTTTCGACAAAACTCAAAACTCTCTTCTTTTCGGTGATTTCCATGGCTGGGTTGAACATCATCCATCCAGCCATACATTCTTTGCAAATTTGGAACTGCTTAAAAGCTTGTAACTTGAAAAGCCATAGTGCTCGACATACTTGTATCATGCTCAAAATTTTCTCTGAATAATAGCTATATGTGTATGTATGCTTTCAATAACAGTGTTTCATTCTGTGGATTCTGTATAAATGTATCTCAAAATTTGGGTAAACTTAAAGCTGTCATTACTGGAAAAATGTAAACAACTACCTACAGTCAGGGGTGGAAACTAACGCCGGCCCGGCGGCCAATGGCCGGCAAATTCTACGTCAGGACGGTAGATTTCATGAAAAGCCGGCCCGATTGGCCGGTACGTCATGAGAAAAAGAAAAAAAAGTTACGTACTTCAATTAGGTTTTTAGAACCTTTTAGAGTTTTTCTTTTTGAATTAAAAGTCTTTGTTTACTTATATGTTTAACAAATCAAATGTTTAATAGTAACCAAAACAACAATCTTGTGTCGTTATTTTGGCAGTAGTCTACACGCGTTGTCTGGTTGTATTGGCTGTATTCCGTACAGCCTTTCATTTTATCTAAACGGATCATTGTGCAATCTTCGTTAGTAGT
>JAOBRG010077999.1:0-20755 GCA_027574985.1 Umimayanthus nakama | reverse complement strand
ACAAAAAGCTACAAATGTTGCCATTCGTAATCGTTTCGGATAGCTTTCAAAATCCTAAGAGGTGGAGGAAATCGGCCTACCCCGATCTTTTGGCTCTGCCCGGTTTTCTCTGACAGTGACACTTAAGTGCCAAATAAACGCACCCCCCCCCCTCCCCCGCTTGTTAATTTTTCAATGTTTTTCTCCTTACCTGGAGCATAATAGGGCACCTTGTTTAATCACGAGCCAAAGCAATAAATGCTCGGCGAGCACTTTACGCTTGCTTGCGTGCATTTTTGCGCGAATTGTCCCGCCAGAAATCGTACTCCTGTCGTGTTGTGCAATCCCCGCTTTGCTTATTAAATTTTCAGAAATTTCCACTCCCCCGTTCATTCAGTTGACCCCCGTTTATTAAAAACTTTAGAATTTTTCCACCACCCCCTGTTTATTTGAACCCGAGAGTAAGTATCAATTTTTTTTTGCAGAAATCGGTATTTCGTTTCAAAATGTTTACCTGCGTCAAACTTTGCGATTCTTAATAAGGTTATTAATATTGCTCCGATAGCCAAAAATTGCTGAAATCGAAAAAAGTTGGTTAAAAACGCCAAAAGTTGCCGAGCGCAATCTTTTCAGGCCTAATTAATAGTTTCTTGGCGCGCGCGGCCTGGGCAGCTGATTGCTCCGCGAGTGCACCAGGCCAACGCAGGTGCAAACGAAGCGATCTTGTAACCTCATAAATTTTGTAATTTTCGATCAAAAAATATCTAGAACTTTGCACAGTGGTAAATACGAACAGTAATTTCTGTTCCGATCGAAAGAAAGTTTTCCGTTAGAAGAAATCAGAATGAACGGAAAAATCGCAAAATTTGAAACTTCTCTGAAACAATTTTTCAGAATTATTTAAAAGTAGGCACTTTGGTGGTTTTTAATGTTTAAAGCAATTTTTAAAAATTTGAAACAAATTCACCGCCCAAACTTTTCGGGAAAAAAAGGTTTTCTGATTTTAAGGGTGTTTAATAAGAGCTCCTGCTATGTTGCCATAGTAACATGTGACTCAAAAGCATCAAAAACAAAATAAGCAGGAAATGAGCACTTATTTGATAGTCATGTTGCTAACATAAAGACAATAATAATATAAATAAATGTAAAACCGGCTTTCTCCTGTGAAAATAAATCTCAAAAACTATTTCAAGCCGCCTTAAGGTGGTCTTCCACTCAAAAGAAATTTTTCTCTCCAGTAACTGTTTGAAAGACATTGTTATTTGCAGCAAACTTCAGTCTTTGCAATTTCTACAGACCGGACTTTGGAGAACAAAACAGAAACGTTCTCATGGACTGCTTAACTGACTTGCCCTTGTTGTTGTCTCCGCTGCGCGGTGTGCACATCCGCAAAACAATGAATTGCAGTTATCAACTAAACAGGGAATGAGTAATCTTGTACTTGTTCGCCCATTGTGCAACAACAGTGACGCTGGTAAGGTTTATAATAATCAAAGCTAAGGAAGATTCTTTCTTTGACAAACTGAATTTTTAGCTAAAAAATTGAGGGGGGGGGGGGGGCGTCAGCTTGATCCAAATTACGCCATCCAGGGATAACTGAGAATTTTAACTGATAACTGATATTTGGCCAGATTTTTAGCTGATAACTGATATCAGTTAGGCGAAAATTTAGCATATCTAGACCCAAACCATGCACAAAAAACATACTGATTGGCTCTACTGTTGCCACGGAAACATACTGGTGTATATTTTTGTTGGGTTTTAGTGCATTACTTCTGGCGCTAATAACTCAATTGTGACTGAGTAAAGGTGAAAAGAAACCATGCAGAATTACTTCAATACGCTTGTGTGTAATAAAACTCAATTTGGGCTTCTTTCTGCTTTTTGTCAGAGATAATTTTGAATATTAAATTTGTCAAAAATAGGCTTTCTCTGAGGCAAATTTTCTCATAAATCTCGGGAAAGGAAAACAACTCAATGTAGCCTGTTTCATTTAAGTTTTTTACTTAGATAGCAAAACTCAAACCTGAGACAAGCGTATATAACTGATTTGTATTTCGATAGTACTGTAAAGTCCCACATTAAAGCCTTCAATGCAGGTGCGAGGCATAACGCTTGCCCAGGAACTGAAAAACGCAAAACTAAAAATCATTTGCACGCGGCACGTGGCCGGTCAAAATATCTGAATGCATTACGTGTAAACTAGTTTCCACTCACTACAAATTTAACTTCAATATTCTCCTCCAGGGCCCGGTTGCTCGAATGTGAGTATTTAACCAATGGCTAGGCCAGTCTTCCAACTAAGATTTCTTCATCTAGTAACACATCCGGTCTTAAAGGCCTAAAAATGACACTTCGAAATCTGAATAAATGTAAAATTTTTATTATTTTCGCATACGTTTTGCCCGAAAAGGGAAGTCCATAAACCTCAGTTGAAGTTGGTTGTTAAGTCAGCCATGTTTGTCGCTAGCTGTTTTTGTCCCAAGCTCGTCCCCAGGGCCTTCTGGGTATTTTTCAAAATGGCGGGTCGCTCTTCTTTGGTGCAACCCGCTATTTTGAAAACTGAATACCCAGAAGACCCTGTTTTTGTCCCAGCAGTTGACCACATTTCCCGTGTTGGAAGCGCAGTGCGTTACTGCACATTTGTTTGGGACGCCAAAGTCGTCGAGCATCTTGCCTCTAGTTCGTATTTCAGTCGACTGTTATCGTCGAATTGTACTCAGTACAAGTCTTTCCGAGTAGGACTAAACTGAGATGGCGAACTCGAAATGGACATATCGAGCATTTATTTCGGTTTTTGACGCAGTTCCTTTTTGTCTGATACAAGTACAACATCGAATAAGAAAAAATGGAAACTTTCGATGGAACAAAGCTTAAGGTCATTCCATCCAAATAGAAGCTACACTCAGATTTTGGTAAAACTTTGTCCATGAATAGTTTAATATATTTAAACTCCAGAAAAGAAATAAAAGTGAGGGGTCCCCGAATTACTTTTAGAGATAGCGGGGACAGAAGTCCACCCCTCTGGGGCTATATTTTCGTTAATGAAAGCAGTGCGACTTGACTGTACCACCATCCTTCGGAGCGTCAAATCAAATGTTCAGAAATCGGAAACATACGAAAAATGAAGTAATAAACATTCCTGGATATTGAGAACATTTGCTTTGAGTGTTTAAGCAAAAACGTGTTTATGGCATCGGAGTTTCTTTCAAGTAAAAACTGTTGCTTTGGTTACCAAATCCAGAGTAACAATCAATTCACGCCAATACTTTTCAGTTTTATCCTATTTTCTAACACTCAGAATTTTCTACTTTTTTCTGAACATGGAGTTGTATGGTCATAACTCAAATTGGTAGAAAAAAACTAGGGGGTCACCGTGCTTGTTTAGGAGATATTGTGAAAAGTATCGCAAAAATGGACGTTTTTCGCTCATTTTCTGAGGGGAGCCTGGGGCGAGTTTTAAAAAATTGGCTTAAATCGAACAAATTTCAATTCTTCCGATAATTTTTACCGATTGTTAGTTAAACTGTATTAGATTTGTCAAGGAACATTGAAATCTCTCAAAAATCTTAATTTCAACCTCATGTGCAGAAGAGCTGCGCACTGCAAAAGGGGGGAATGACCTTACTTAAAGTTGCCAAAAATGAAGAACATATCATCAAGGAAATTTTAATCGGAGCCCGGGTTTAACGAGCTACTTCGAAGAAAGATCCAGGTCCGTATACGTATGGTTTATTTTAGAAATAATACGGCTCCATTCATCGCAAACAAACATAAGTGGTTTAGATCCGGGCTCCGGTGCATTTTTGAGTCACATCGGGTGAACGAATTTTTCAACACAATTGTTCACTTCAAGATTAATAGGGCGAGAGAAGTTGAAACGAGCTGTGTTTTATGACCTTGCAGTGTGATGGTAATTCACACAAGGAGTGTCAATTTTCACACCAACATTGTTGATTTATGAAACTTAATTCACAGTTATTTCAGTTTAACATGAAAAATTTCAACTGAACCGCTTCAATGTAACCCAAGTAATTTATTTTTGATTTTTGACCACTTTTTCTTCTTCTGACCTTAAGGAGATGGAGACTAACGTTAAAGATCATGTATCTAGGAGCCGATACTTGAAAGACAACAGACCACTCAAGTCGTGCTTGACATATGGGTCTTCAAACCTGCTCTTTTAAAATATCTTTTGAGAACTTTTTAAAAAATGGTCTCATAAAAATTCTCCATATATCTCTAAAAACTAACATTGATGGGATTCTTCATTTAAAGGACTGGAATTGGAACAAACAATGTACGACTCAATAGCTCAAGCGAATAACCAGTCGACAGATGATTTAAAAAACGGTCTTGCAGTGCCGTCCTTTTTTATCGGCTTACACCACCCCCCTCAGTTTTTGGGATGCTCTTCAATCGTTTGAGTGTAGGAGTGCGAATTTTCTTACCGAATTTCAGAACTGACGCTAAAGTTTACACTCGTTTTCACTGTCGTGAAGTGTTTTCATCATTTAGCTTTAAAAAACGGTCTTGCAGTGCCGTCCTTTTTTATCGGCTTACACCACCCCCCTCAGTTTTTGGGATACTCTTCAATCGTTTGAGTGTAGGAGTGCGAATTTTCTTACCGAATTTCAGAACTGACGCTAAAGTTTACACTCGTTTTCACTGTCGTGAAGTGTTTTCATCATTTAGCTTTAATATCCCCATTCTTAATTTTTTAACTTCAGTATTATTCATTGTTGCTCAGCTTAGATTAGCTTGTACTACTTCTGAGCAATATTTACCTGCGATTTCTGTTACTATCCACCAGTCAAATACATTAATGCAAATATGGTAATAAAACAAATCAAACAAAGCTTAGTCCATATAAAACAGTACTTTTTTCAGACGGTAATGTCAAGATTTACACCCAATTTCAGACCACAATTTCAAAATCTGCATCTAATTTCGGCCCCAAATGTCAAAACGCATGCCTAATTCAAACCAAAAACGGCCGGCTCGAAAGCCTTACCCTGTGTCTCCACCAGGCACATGTATGGTAGTAACCCCATCGCCCCGCTCCCCGCCCCCTTCCCCCTTTTCCCAGAACACAATTAAACTTTGTTTAACCGGCAAAACCAGTTTAGACTGGATGCTGTCAACCAGAGTGATGTATAGCTAGTTGTCAATAATTTTATTGAACAATACACGCTTTTTTTTCTTTATAAGAACAAATTTTATAAGAACACCCGGCTTGAGCCAATGTATGGGGAAAATTAAGAACAACCCCAGGCTCAGCCAAAGTTTACTGGTTCCTACAAAAAAAAGCGTGTATGCAACAACTGTTACCGTTTGTGCAGTCATCAAGTATTCAGTTGACTTAGCTGTTTCTTAGCTTTGTGGTACAAACAAGTATAGCAAAATTATTTCGGGTATTACTCGTAAATACCACTCGTAGTATCCCAGACTTTTGAAAGAAGTTTGAAATATTTTGTGGTGTTTGTGCTAATTCGTCTATCTTAAAACACCACATAAATAAGATAAACATTTTATTTATTTCAAAGAAACTTTATTTACAGCTGACACTGACTAAGCAGGTTGTTTATTTCAACGTAATAAATTGCTTACATTTCGAAACTGTAGCGATAAAAATAGGTTCAGTTCAAGATTGCGATCTTGCTGTTTACAGCATGTAGAGAAATGGGTCAGTTGTCGCATATTTTGTGGTGGCATTGTAATTTTCGTTGCTCATTGGTGTTATGGTCGTATTTAAGGCAATCGATCGATTACAAACCGCAAATTGTCAGGTATGTATACTGTAAATAAACTTTCTAATGAGCATACATGCAAACAGACCAGCACACCGTCACATAGACACATACACGCAAACTCAAGTTACATTTAAATTTCTCAAAGCATAGTAAGTCGAGCGAGACCAACTATGCTCAAAGATTTAATGTTTTAACGCAATATTTTGGATTTGTAATAGTCTAATACATTTTAGCTCTGCGCCCGCGTAGATAACTTTTAACTAATGTATATATATAAACCTCTTATTAGCCGAGTGCGAGGTCCGTACGGCAAGTTATGGACCGAGTTTTTTCCTTCATTTTATGGCCCAAGCGCGAACCGCGAGGGCCATGAAAACAGGAAGGAAAAAAACGAGGATCAATAAGTTGTCGTACGGACTGAGCAAACGAGGCTAATAAGATGTTTATTACATGGCTTTGACAGCCTTTGTTGATTATTCTGGTTTTGAAAAGAGCTAGCGGTCCGTACGGCTATTTACGGACCTGGAATTGACCAATCATAGCACGCGAAATAATTCAGCCACATACTAATAGTAAGTACTTACTATATCTACGCTGTCAACAAGAAAGGGGTCTAATGCAGAAAACTAGGTATCTGATAAGCAACGACAGTTTCTCTTTCGATTGCTCTAATTTCAATCGTCTTTTACCTGCAGTTGCTTTAAAAGGCCAAATTTCTATAGATCAAGCGAAAATGTAATCAATTATTGTCCAATTTGTTGGGGTTTTTTTTGGGGGGGGAGCATGCGCAAAAGCCAAAATTTGTTTGAAAGAAAAACTTCAAACGGCATTTCGCTCAGTTCAATTCTCGCCTCTTTTATTACCTTTTCTCCTGAAATACTAACCTAGTTTGCATGTGGTGAAAAGATTATCGAACTAGCACCTTTTAATAGCTTGAAACTTGGAGAAAGCCAACGAGTAATTTTCAGTCTCTCTGACATGATTCAGTAGACCCTTTTCCTGTTGTCACGCTTCATATACTTAAGTATACTTGGACGTATTTCAGAAGAAACCACAACTGCTTCAGAGTTCAGTCGATTAGTTTGACCACGGATAAATAGTACTTCAGCCTATACTCGATAACAGGTATTACCACATTAAAACCAAGTAAGGCATTATTTGGAAATGGAACAGTTTGATAAACTAGTACTGATAAAAAAACAGAAACAGAGTAAGAAAGTCAAAGGAAATTGGGTTTACCAATGAACAGAGCACAAATGGATAAACTACAATACAATTAGTTTTCAAATTAGGCTCTGAGCGACCGAGCTGTTTTTCTGGAACTAAACTTGAAACAAATAAGATTATAATTAAAAGCAGTAAACTTATTAGTTTAGGAACTTTTAATCATGATTCAACCGGAAGTTAATCTTGATCGCTCGGAAATTCACGTGTCTGGCCGGCTGCAGCAAAGGGCGCGAAAACGAGGCACTTTAATAGGCGAGTTTATTTTAATACTGCACGCCGTGGTGAATACATCTGGAGAACACCACTCGCCCCGATTGCTTGCTTAGTGCGGAAGAAACTTCTTTGACCAGAACTGACAACAATATTCTCAAAAATCCTAATGCCGCGTTCGTTCTTAGTCAAACGGCGAAGGCCATCTTGCGAAGAGTCGATATCAACCGCAGATTGTGGTAAGAACGAATTTAATAATTATTTTTTATGGTTAACTTCGAATTCTACTCTGTTTGTTATAGAGTCTGAAGAGTCTATAGCGTTAAACAGACAATGTGAGGGTATTTTACAATCAGGAAAACATCAGCTTCTCATAGAAATGGATTACTGCTAGAGTTACACTGCCAAGATTAAATTTGAAATTTTCAAATTTAGTATTTTACTCCATGAGAAAAGTGTTTAGGAGGGAAGGTTTTAATTAGTAAACTTCACGCATTGGGCCCCCAGAGATATTGCCAAATTTATCTCCGTTTGCCGTTAAGGGAATTTATGAAAGACACTAACCAGAAACCAGAAGTTCTCGAAGCTTCCAATGTACGTTTTTTTATATAACACAAGCAAAGCAAAAGATTTTTTGGTTCTTGCTTTTAAACGTTTCCGACACGTTTGAAGCCGAAGCAATTTATCTCGGCCTTTTTGCAGTTGTTAGCAGTATAATTTTTAGTGAATATACACACACCTGGGAAGCGTTGAGCAGATGGTCTCAGGCGTATAGCCGAAGAATTAGCGTTTTTAATCATAGAATTGGCAGCAAGAAAGTTGAATTACAAACAAGACGCTTTATGGATTACTGTTTTCTCGGCAAGACGTTTTGGCGGAGCGAATTTGCAAGATTTTGAAGCATGTTCTTGCGGCAGCAATTTCGAACGTAAAAAATATTGTTTTCAAAACTTTACACCATAAATTAAACCGATGCCATAAACAGATGAATGCTTAAATTCGCAGCTGTTATCAAGTCCAGTGCCTTCAGATTTCCGTTCGATACAAAACGGGAAAACTGCCAATCTTGAAGAAGAAAGCTCGCAAAATTGAAGGGGATTTTCTCGTTTAGGGAAAACTGAAGAAAAATGCCTGCCTCGAGCAATTAATGGCGCCCTGGAAAGCTTGAAAAGCGAAGTAATTTCTAAAAGACCCAAGAAAAACATAGCAAGTATTTGTTGTGAAATCGCTTGGGAAACTGAATACTTAATCATCAAAGGTTCTGAGTCGTGAGTGGTCAGTGAGATAAATATGCCAACAGCCAAATTTGGTTGATCATTTTTGTTTTATTAGTGAAGCTCCGACCATCTGGAACACATGAACGGTGACAAGCTTGTCATTTGCACAAATTAAAACCGCAGGCTAAAAATAGTTTGACACACGAAGCTTTAATAGTTTATTCACTACACTCTAGTAGCTGAGCGATTAAAAAGTTCTTCATTTGAAAGAGCACTTTTAACGATAAGAAATACGCGCGACATTTTGTCTGCACAATGTTCAATCACGACAGATTCTTTCCTTTTTTTTTATCTTTCGCACATTTCAAAAAATTCGAACACATAGATGTGTTTATACAGTATAAGTTTCTCTCATTCAGTTTTTGTCTTTTTTTAAGTTTTTCGTGAAACGCTGCAGGTTTTTAGAACTAAAAAACAGCGCACTCAAAGACAGGATGTTCCTTCTGATATCAACAAAATGAATTCAAAAAGATTAAAAGTTTGACTTTCTTGCATCTGTGATCCCAGGAAACAGTGAAACGCCACATGTGCGAAGGCGACATGAAGGAGCCTCTCGTTATTATCTCGGTCTCTCGTCTCCAATGTTTGCCTCCATTACATCTGTGACCGTCGTTAACATTTTATAAATAAAACAGAATGGTCTTTTCCTTATTTTTAAAACTTCAGAACCTGTTATGTTTCTGCGTAATGTATTGCATTCGGTCTCTTTATTTGTGTTAATTCAATAGCAAAACCTTAGCTATTGTACAAAACCCCGCTCTGCGTCTACAAGATTAGAATCCTTCACTTCGTGCGATTTTATCTTCGCAATGCCGCGCGCTAGCTGTGCAAATATCTTAATGTTTTTAGTGTAAAGTTTTTATCGGCGGAGTATAGTAGTCTCCACACCAATTGAAAACAGACCGGCACGGCTGCACAGTACATAATCAAAACTAACTCAGCAACTTCTGAAAAGTTCATTTTTAGTGGCCTTCAAAGAACAACAAAACAATATATTTGATTCGTCTCAAAAGTTACTATGTGAGAAATTGGATTTGTCTAACATGTGGGTTGCAATTATAACTTATCGTTGTAATAAATCTTTTATTTTAGCAGCCGTTAATATTGTTTCTCTGAAAAGAAAAGAAAAAGGTCAAAGGGTTCAACTTTCAAAGCGTTGGAACTATTAATGCGTTTAGTAATGATATCACTACCGCTGATAAGGAACTCGCTTGAACAGACCCTGAACCATCTGGGACATGAAAAAAGGCAAAACTGCATCATTTAGACGTAGAATTGGGAAATCGTGATTTGCAACAAACAAGAAATGCTCAAGGAAACCATTTAACTGTGAAAACGAAACCCATTCAAATGCGAAAGAAACCATGTTAGTGTTCATCTGTGTTTCCAGATGGATCATGCCGCCAAGAATGGCCTGATAAATGTCCATTATGCTAACTATTTTAACACCCCCAAATTATCTGAACTCAGTACAAAGGTGAACATGCATGTCATGTCATAAAAATGAAACCATAGTTTAGTAAAAAAGATACGTCATTTGATTTCGTGGCAGCATCACATTCTCGAAATTGTTTTAATCCAAAGAAAGTTTGCGGTGCAAAGAAGAAACGAAATCTTATGTCAACAAGAAACCATTTAAATGTGTGCTTAAGTTGCTCTTTTTCTCCCCAAGGCCATTTGCCCTATCTGTCGTTTTTTTCCAAAAGCGCTCGTCTTCACTTTGGAACATGTGGCCATTCAGTGCGTCCCCTACTGTGCTGTGTCTATCCTATATAGACCATTGTCATGTCTGCTCAGCGACACTCAAAGTTCGGGCTTTTGTTGTTGTCTAATGCTCATGAATGTTGTCTTTTTCATTCCGTATTGTCGAAAGACGAGTAAAATTGCCGATAAATACAATTGACCTTTGTGTTTTTCTGCACTGAATGCGTGAAACCGGTTTGCTATTAAGAGACAGGAAATTCATTAAAACTTTTGATCATGAAACTTGGTTTAGTGTATAATTACAAACAGATGAAATCAAAATGTAAATGTTGCAGTTTTTTGGGTTTTCAAGGCAAACCATGTGGAGCCTTTAAAATACCTGCAACTCTCTAACGTTCTACTAAATAGTAAATTGTGAAATTGACAACAAAGGAAACTTCTTTTGTTTTCCTTAGTTAAACCCTTTAAAATCAGTGGATAATATCTTTCAAAACGTGCTGGTGCATCATCAATATCTTTGAAACATTTGGTGATGAAGAGAATTTTTATTATAACAGGCTTTGGTGGAATATTGAAAATCTTATTCATGCACTTCATTGAGTATATTCTTAGTGTACACCTGGCGTTTTTATATTTACAAACCATGCAAAAACAAACATAACGGAGACAGAAAATAAGAACTATGTGTTTAATGTGTAAAACAGTGTATCTGTATGTGCAGGGAAAGTTGTTTATTTTCTGGCAATCTTTATAAAATGGATGTGATGTGCTGAAGGTAAAAATCACCAGTTGACTCAAAATCAGTGTCATCGGCCAAAATGTTTGAATCGAAAGAACTGATACTAATACAGGAACAAATTAGACTTCTTTTTGGATTTTTAAACTCGCTCTTTGCTGAGTATGCTAAAGAATTACTTTTAGTTCTAAATCAGAAAATGGCGTGGTTTGTTGTTGCAGTGAATCGAGTGTATAACTCGCCGCATACAGACATTCCAACAATACGAAACGTTAACTCCGGATACAATCTTTTTTAAATAAGAACCTTTTTTAAAAGAACGCGATGCTAAAAAAGCCCAAAACTGAAGAACATTCCAAGGACATACCCGAGGCTTTTGTATGGTGAAGAACCTTTATGTTTGGAATACTGTTCAAAATCATTGATTTAATTTGGATCTCGGGTAGTGTTCGTCAATGCAACATTATCTATTTTGGATATAGCGTTGTGCATGTACAAAGTAATTTTAAATGTTTTTTTATATGTATTATCGTTATTTCTTGCTGGCGGCAAAGGTAAAGCGTATTTATTTTTTCGGTTGGTTTGTACGAATGGAAAATAACAGATGTACGTCCAATGCTAACAATTACTTTTAAGAACATTTTAAGAGACATTTGAAGCTGATATCCACAAAACGTTTAAGAATACATTTCCTTAGTCCAAGACTTTGGCCGGCAGGGAACTGACCAGTCGTTTAGTAACCAGTTCTGCTTAATAAAAGAGCAGAGACAGAGTAAGTTTGGCTTTGCGTAATACTGACTCTTTGATAAATGTTCCTCCTTTTCAACCCCTTCGTAACTCATCCGAGTTTTAGTTATTAATTTTTTATGTTTCAAGTACGAATCTACTGTGTCTTTCAAAGATTTTTCAAATTAATGTTCTGACTCTACACACAGCTGTGAAATGATACTACGCAGATCACAAGACAAACTAGCAAGGCACCCCTCCCGAAGCTTAATACACTCCTTCTTGTAAGAACGCGTCTAATTGATGAGGGCGCTGATGTTGGATGTTCTCTCTTGTCCTCCTATGCCGGTTTCAATTATCGAAATAATCTGAAAATTCTAAACTCTTAAAATTTAAGAAATCATTAAGACAAAACACTACTACACTATAATACGACCAAAATAAATGGTCACAGTAATGTATTTGGACAACTGGTTTGAAAGTTAGGACTTTCCTGAATTTTACAAAATCGACTTCAGCAGGCAAGGGTTGTTAGTTGTTTTAAGGATTTCAGTCTCAAATGCTCTTAAACTGGTCTTAATTTTTAGTATAAGGTGCCGGCGTACTTAAATTCATGTTTTTTTTCCATTAATACCACAAGTGCCAGTAGTTGTCTGCTTTGTGTATCCTCATTCGGAGCAGCCATCTGCCGATGTTACACGAGCAATGGGCATTATTTTATACTATTTAGAAACAAGTCGACTCCTCTGCATTCAGCATCAGTTTAAAAACGTTTCTGCGCATCCAAGCCTCGGCAGGTTCTTACATTTATGTTCTCAATTTTTTTGGAGATTTTCAGCCCCAAAGCTTTTAACTCCTTTAAGCCTCAAACTTAACATATGACGTGTTTATATTAATACTATATATAATTCTCCTAAACTACCTCGATATTTTCCTTGCAAACAACTTGTGAGAATTTTGCTTTTCATCTTAGAAGATTTATTGTGTATTCTGAAGTGCTTCATTCTCTTAAATGTTAGGAGAAGATACATGCTGATAAGTTTGCTGGGGTGGAAAAGGGTTAAAAAGGTTTTTATTAGACAAAAAGAGTGTGCCTTACAGAACAGTCAAAGGTTGCATTTAGAAGTTCCCTTTTTGTTTTGTTTCCTCCTTTTCAAAGCTCACTTAGTTTGAAAAAAAGGATATACCACCTTTTCAGTACACTATCAGTTTGCTGTACGTAACAGTTTGTATATTTTAACACAAAAGCAGTATCTGTAAACGATCCAACATTATGAGTTCTTTGGTTTTATACAGTTTTAAACAAAACGTACTACTCTCAAACCAGCAGATCCTTCCGCTGTACACAATGAGTGCAGTACCTCCTGTCCAAAGGACGATGTACGCAAAAACGCGAACCTCCAATCAGTGCATTGCAACAACCGGACAATAAAACCAAGCACAGGGAGCCCATTTCATCTCTGCCAGTCACAGACGCGGCTGCCAGTTATCAGAAATGGGTTTATCAGTACCCGAGGGACATGCACTACGGGCTCATTCTACCAATGGCCAAGGTTATGTGCGTGCGAGGGCTGTTCGCTTCTAAACCAACCAGTTCCCAGTCCCTCATACGTTGTTCCACCCGCGCGTCTCTTTTTCCCCACTAACGTACAGTTCTGTTGCAATGGAATATCGTGCAGTAACAACCCGTTGAAGAGGGAGACAAAACAAAAGATACCACGTGATATCAGTGTGACACCATGCAGCCATTCCTGCCCACACAAAGGTTTTGTACCAAAGAGTCCGATGATTGAAACAGACAAAGGAATGCTATATGACTTGAACAATAATATCAGCAATGAAATCTACCAACCTCGTGTCTCTTCGGAAATTGTTCCCAGAAGGCCACGGGTGATAGTATTAACAGGCGACAGTGACCGTAACAAACAAAAGGTTGGCGAATTAGTGGAGGAGAAATGCGATAAGGTTTTAAAGAAAGAAGAAAAATCTTCCCCAACTGGTTTTGTCACAAAATCAGACAGTCCACCAACTTGCAATAAAAACGATAAAACATCAGAACCAATCTCACCAACAGAGAGAACGATTCCAGATTCAAAAGTTTTGGAAATAGTCGTAACACAAGCTGTTACGCCAGTCACGATTTCTCAGAATCTTCCAAGCAGCGTGACTTCACTCAATTCGACTTTAACAGCAGAAGCTGAAGAAAATTCCAAACTGAATATTGATGAAAAGAAAAGTGTTGAATGTTCTAGGAAGCGGCGACGATACAACACGAGAAATGCGGCACCTCAGTCGCGTGTTTTCAATGAAGATTTCGTTACTCCTTGCTCGGCAGTAGACTGGTCGAAGGATAAAAGTAGTGCCCCGAAAGGACGCTATAGGTCGAAACTGAACAGGCTCTTAGCCAATGAACACGAGCGCCGCCGGGTCGCCCAACTCAACCTCGGGTATCAAAAGTTAAGAAAAGCGATCCCGGGTTATCAGTGTGACACAAAACTACCCAAAATTAAGATTCTCAGATACGCAATAGCTTACATTGACAAGTTGGACATTTTACTTGCAGCAGAAAAAACTGAACTGGAGACGCAAGGCGATAAGAAAGCAAGTAATACATAGTGTGTCCTTGAACAGAATACTTCTGTAAAACGAAGGGATGTTTAAAGCAACGCATATCTCTATTGTCAGGTCAGCAGGCTTTAGGACGTAGAAAAGGTCGTATTGTAGACAAACGACGAGGTTTTCTTATACTGTAATCAGCCGTTAGCCTCACAGTTAGGAGTCGATGACTCCTACCACAAGCCACTTCCTGTAAAAGACGTTGAATAATAACAATAAGAAGAAGAAGAAGAAGAAGAAGAAGAAGAATAGTAGTAGTAATAATAACAGTAATAGCAATATTAATAGTAATAACAATTAAAATAATAGTAGATAATAACAAAATTTTTTATTATTGTTATTTTTTATTATTATTAATATTATTATTATTATTGTTATTATTATTATTGTTATTGTCATCATCATTATTTTTGTTGCCAGTTTGATTAAAATTGTTATCAGTCAGTTTTAGCCTGTGTTCCGACATACATGAAGTGTCAGTCAGATTTTATCAAAATATAGACCTATTTTGTTATATTTTTGTAACTTTTTTTTGTGTCAAAACTTTTCAAACGGCATTCGCTAAAGTTACAATGGCCCGATTTGGCGGGGTGGCTGAATTATCAGAGTAAGCAGTCTAAACAAAATTAACACTTACAAAAATTTTTTTTTCAATACCCAGTTACGGGATTGCACAACAAAACAAAACAGATTTAAAAAAGTAGGTGTGAAACAAAATATTCTCATTTACTGGGTATAGGGCGCAAAGTGGTCATAATTACAGCATGGTGGCAATCAGATCCTCCAAATGTCGATGTACCTCTCGTAGCATTTACAGTTTTCAACCAGCTTCCATTGCGTATATGGTAAGGTAGATTAAAAAAGACAAAAAAGACCTAGAGCAGTTCTTATTTGCGTGGATTTACTAAAAGCTGTGCTATCCACACGATTGACTAGTGGCGCGTTTCCTCACCAACAAAACAGCTCTACGTCAGTGTACCAAATTTAAATCGTTACTGCTCAAACTCTTTTATGGATAAAAGGCGCAAAGTGGTTTAATTTGCTTGTGTCCACAGATCACCTGGTGGCGCTTTACCTCGCTGCTTGGCGGCTTAAATAACTACTAGTTCATGTACGATCTTAAACATGAGTGTGAGACGGCTAGAAACTTGCCGCACTTGAGGGCTCTGCCAACCGAGCCAGTTTTTTTATCATTTGCGTTATGCTGGACCCTCGTTGGTAATCGCCTTTTCTTGACGTACGCAGCTCTGCGTCGTACTTAAGTTCTCAAGGGTTGTGGATTATCTCAATCAGTCCAAGTAAGATTTTGCAAGTGCTTTATAGATAGTCTCCTAGGTCTTAGAGGTGCAATGTCTGTGATAACGGCGAAGGAGATCGAGTGTCTTATTAGAATTTCTTTGCGATTGAATTGATAATGAGTACTCCAGTCTAAGTTACCTTCAACCCTAGACCTTTGGTTCTTCGAGTCCACCTCGTTTCTAAGCCGGTTGCTGACGCCGGGAGTATTTTGGTGCTGTTGTTTCTCCAGCCACTGTTTTTCTTTCCATTACTGTCATAGTGTCTCAGCATGTGAACAGATTCTCTGCTCAAGCAGGGCCAACCTCGTCGAAGGCGTTTTTTCTGGGAAAAGAGTCTAGGGGCTCTAGGAACGAGTTTGGAGTGAGGGCGAAGCGAGGCGCGAGGCTCCATTACCCCAGCGCCTTGCTTCGCCCAGGCCGAACAGAGACTTGTTCACAGACAACAGTGGAAACATGAAGACGTTTAAAAGTGTCTTTTCATTTAGTTGTACGCGTAACTGTTGTTCTGTTTATCGGGTTGCTGCATGAGACCTAAGGGAAGAAGAAGCTAAAATGATAATTAAAAAATAAACAAGCTGTATCTTAGCTGGGCTTCAGTTTTGGCTGCAAGCAACCCGCAACTCAATCTCGTTCCCAGTGACCTTTCCCATGAAAGTGACTGAAAAGAGCTATAGGAGAGGCCTGGGAATGAAATTGTTTCTGGATTAAACTAATTTAATGTGTTTGCGTTGGATTATTCAAAAATTATGAGTAAGCATGTTGGCTGAAATAAGTTGCCAAAATATAAGCGAACAGCGCACAGCATGCAGCTGTAAGATATTTTTTGGTAACTACAGCCAGTACAGGTGTAAGTCATAAGTTAACGAAGTTAATCCTTCGATTTCATAACTGCCTTGACCTTGTATACTTTTATATTATTATAATGACATGTATTTTTCTCAGACCTCTTTGTTTCCTGGTTTGGCCCAGGGAAAACTGCTTTTCAATGAATGTCTATAAGAAGTGTTTCTAACGTGCAATGTTTCAATTCAATTTAATTCCAGTCTTTGATCAGCACTGTCCGCTTTGATAGTTAAGTTTGTAAGATGGAGATTTTTTTCATACCTGGCTAAGTAGGTATGATAGGGGAAGACTGAGAGAAAAATTATAAAGTAAAGGTGCTGTAGAGGCCAAAGGAGCCGGCATATCTATCGAGTTGGCCTCTACGTGGGAGATTGTATACTTTTGTTTTTGTTATTGTTTTTAAAACAGCTTTATTTTTGAAGTATAGCATAACAAATTTCAGTTAAAATGTAAATATCAATCGAAGTATTTTCTCCCTTACTTCGAGTTTCCCGGTAAAACAGCCGCAGATCTTACTTTCAATCGCAGTTTGAAACATGCAGGAATCAGAACCATGCGAAACGTGTTGGTATCTTTTTGTCGTCGCAAAAGCTATGGTCATCTCTGTATCATTCTTTGTTTTCATGATTATGCATGTGGATTGAAGAAAAACGCTGATCATTTGTCTCGATGTGACACATAACAACAGTACAACAAACCGTTTTGCTTTTTACTCAGAGGCAAAAACCAAGGAAGTCTCTTACGCTTTGCTGGGACTTCTTGGGCGCACAGTGATGTAGCTAGTCCTGTTCTTAGTACATTCAGTTGCATCACAAACAAAAATTAGACAATTACAGTAGACAATTAAAGTCAAACATTTTCTATTCATGAAACAGCTTTTGTTTCCGTGAGTTTTTGAAAAATTTGCATACTTATTTCTGTCACCATTGGCAACAACAACAACTTATGAAGAGAGTATAAAACTTACTTAACTTACTTATGTTGTAGTCCCCTAACCTTGTTTGTAACTACAAACAAAAAGTCTTAGTCGTTGGAGCCATAAACCAAAAACTGAAAAATACCGAACGATAAATCTTTGTTTTTGTTCTGTGGTGCGGAAAACTTTGTTTTAATAGTAAACTTTAGTTCAAGACTGATGTTTTTGTTCCAACTCGATCATTTTTTCAGTAGAGTTAAACAAAATAAGAAATGTTTCGTAATATGCGAGATCTCGGGAATAACGTAACTTTAAGAATATACAGATGTCGACCATTTTGAGATTGGCTATACCTCGGATATCTTAATTCTTTCTCTGTTAAACTTTCTGATATTAGTCTATATTTTCAGGAGAAGACTATACAATAGAAAACTTTATTATGCTTTCACAATTGAAACATGCTTTTGTGTAGCAGAACAACTTCTATGCAACTATTCTCAGTTGTATTAAACAGTTGTTAGTTGTGTTTGAAAGTGAACTAAAATCCGTATATATAGCTATGGCTAACTAGAACAATTGGTTTGACAAATTTTAAACTACCGCAAAGGCCAACATTTGTTCTGTCATGTTTGGCGGTGAATCAGGAGTGGATATTTCTTCATTCCAGATGTATTTATTCCCTTGAAGTCTTAGCACAGTGTCGATAAAATGTCTCCTGACCGACAGCGGATCATATTCATGTCTTCCGTTGGGATTTTGACACCCAGCTCTCGAGCAGCCGCATGGAAAGCCGTCCCGATCAACCTGGCAATTAATTCCGTTTAAAATACAAAAACAGGATTTCGGATCACAAAACGATTTACAGTCACATCCACAGACTTGGCGAGAGCAACGAATTTGCATGCATTCATCCGCCTCTTGTTTGTTTATTTTCTTCACTCCGGCCGCCTTCAAAATTGCTTTTCGAACCTTATGCGGGATCGGCATAAAGATATGTTCCTCGCTTTCCTCGTCTTCAAGTTCACTTTCGCTTGAATCCTCATCATTATCGGTGTGAAACTCATCGGGGATTTTCAAATGCTCCACAAGACAGTGAGTGTGTTTCATTCCCAGCGTTGATCCTCCGGTCGAAGGGACACAACTCGCTCCTTGAGTTCGTGGAAAGGAAAATACAATTTTTTCGTTGAAGCGTACGTTTCTCCTCTTTTTCAGACGAAGATCTTCCCCCGCTGAATCTAAACTATCACCACTCTCAGAACTCCCGCTGCTTAGGGAATCATCATCCAGTTTTCTCTTCGACATGGCGAAATTTTTAGTTTTTCACGAGGAACAGCCTAGAAATAAACTCGAGTTTTGACTCCAGTTTGCGTTTATGTAATGCCTGGTACCGTCTACAAAAACAGGTGCATATAGCTCTCGAACCCCAAACAATTGTCCTTTATCTCTTACGCTATTGAACTTATCACAATGAATGGCCACAAGCAAACACACTATGAATAATTCAATGTTGATTGGTTGAAAGGCTTAAAGCCTATAGCTCATTGGTTAGCTTTGGCAGTTATTTTGCCGCCTTGCATATAACATACGTCAGAGAATGGAGATTTTCTGCCACGTTCTGTCTTTAAGGCACGTGATTTGAATTTGCACTGATAGAATGAACCAGTGGTTTATTGTCGTTTCACCTGACACTAACACTTTGCTTTGTTTCTGATGCAAAAACTGGTAGTGTTTCGTGAGGATTTAAAAGGCAAATAGGACGTTTTTGAACAGTGAGAGAAAGCTTCTTCTTTTGGCATTTCTTCCAAGAAGCCAGCATGGCGAGTCAACAGGCAAAACTTTAGGTCGCAATAGTAGTATCGGTCCTTGTCAAACAACTTTGAGAAACACGACTAAAAAAACTTCATATGTGAAAACTCGTTCTATTTCAGTTAATGATTTCTGGTGGCAATTTACGGTAATGTCGGACCGGCGTGGTCTAGATCAGCTTGAAGTGCTTCGAAACCGAAAACGCAAAAGAACGTTCTTGTTCGACAATTTACACGCAATGCGAAAAAGAATAATTCAAGTACATTTAAAATATACAACAATAGTTCAAGTACATTTAAATTATACAACGTCGTACAAATATAACCATGTGAAAGGTAAGAAACATAATACAGTGTGTAACTTCAAAAGTATCATTTAATGATTTATCTTCAGCCAACCCTCTAGCTCGGACCAGACCCTGAGGCGGACCGAGCAACGCGCAGTAGAAGCGATCGATGGCCCCTGGGAACAAGTTTAGCTTTTGTATAAAACTGCAAAATGTTCAAATTTTAGGAACATTCTAAAAGCATACCGAGTAAAATCGACGGACTTTTGATTTTGAACAGTGCACAGAGGAACGGAATTATTATTTCTCGGCTAATGCTTATCAGTGTTACATGGCCTTTAAAGTATTGTGCGGCGTGCCTGAACAATTTTTTTGGCCGTTGATTATTTCGGGCAAGGAACGAAAGTGCTTGATGTTTGGACAGGTGATCGAGAGCTAGAGGTCCGTACGGTAATTACTTACGGACCTGGATTTGAACAATCACGGCACGCGAAATCACAATACGGCAGCCTTAGTAACAACAATTACATTTTTACTTTCTGAAATCCTCAAATGATGTAGCTACATTCAACCTCAGCCCAAAAATTCTTAAGTTCTCATAAAAAATACCGACTGAGGGTCCCGACAAATTCACGATCAGAGCACCTACAAAAACATTTGTTTCTGTAGTACTAAAAGCTTTTCCTAGCCAAAGGTGCCAAGGTCGAAGATCTGCTGGGCGTGTGACATCTCTAGAGAGGTCAAGGGGAGTAAATTTCAAAATGAACTCCCACGAAGTGCGGTTTCCTACATCTTTAGTGAACAAAATTCAGAAAATTGGTGGCCAATGAAAAAAATGCTGTCAGGCTGTAGCCTCATTTCAGATTTAGATGACCATTCGCATAAACAAGTCGGCCCAAGCAAAAACGGACGCGAGTTGCGCAAGCACGCACAGACAACTTACTTCATATATTCATAACACAAATTCGAGAAGTTGAACACTGAAGCTAAACCAGAACTACATGGAATTAGACTGGCAATATTCAAATTTTTTGAAGCAATTCATTATATTAAGTGTTCATTAACAAAAAAAAGAGAGTTAGACAGAAAAGCAGGGCTGAGGCGTGTGACTTAAACTTTCCATAATCCATTCATATCGTCGCTAGACTGCGAGTAATGGAGCCGCCATCTTGAAAAACTCGAAGTTAGTCGTTCGTGTGACGTCGTGGTAATCCGAAGACTGCCGATTATCGAGGATGTTATCCAGTGCCGACCTTTGAAACGGGCCTCAATTTGTTAAGGTGCGGTTAAATTTTTTTTTTATTGATTCCAAGATAAGAAAGAAGGGCCTAAAAAATTTTTGGACTCTTTCATCTGAGTCGTAAAAATAACACTTACG
>JAOBRG010077888.1:0-20760 GCA_027574985.1 Umimayanthus nakama | reverse complement strand
CTCGTGCTCTCCCAACTTCCCGCGTGCATCCATAACTCGATAGACGCACGCCAAGCATGGACCATTTCTTAATTAGATAGCGGACGAGATGTGAAGCACGGAGTCGGCTATCATAGGTTCGTATCCAACAAGCATGAGTGAAATAAGTGTTTTATTAGATACCAAACACTGTATAAAATATCTCGAATATCATTTTCTACCGACTTGAAATTTGGAACGCTTTGGAAAAATGTTTCGTGATAAATTTGTCAGTTTCCATATCTGGACACCCTACAGGATGTAGGATTTATATAAGTAGAGAGCCAATCAGATTGCTAGAATTTTTATATCCAGTGTTTGGTATTAAATAAATGTATTATTATAAGAAAAAATATTCGATAATGTTGGTACTTAGCTATTACCTGTAATAGCTAGAGGCTAGACAAGACAGTTAGCTAAATGCAACGATTAACCCACGCATGTTTGGACCAAATTTGAAGGAAATTACAATTAAATTTGACAAAACACAAGTTAAATTGTTCTTAATTAACATTAGAGCGATCACTTGATTACATTTTAATGTAAAGAGGTACGATGCTTTAAGAAACTGTTCCTTAGTTGGAATGATCGACATTGGCAAAGTTCGATATGGAGGTAAATCGGCTTCATTACGTAGTCACTGCTGTCAGGAGCTAATCAAAATGCAGAGATTACCACTGATTTCTACAGTTGCAATTATTCACGGGGAAATCAATGGATAAAAGTTTTAGTAATTAGTCCCTCATTGTACAGTAACTTTCTTGTGACGTTAACCGTAATTAAACTGGCAATGATGTTGTGAAGATTATACAGACCGCAATTCTAAAACAAAACCAATCACTCTATAAGTCTGTCGCAAAAAACTTTAAAGAAGGTTTTTCTGTACAAACAGAGACAGACAGAGCACGCATCTCACCCCAACTAAAATCATGGAATTCAAGTCAAGACCGAGAAACGTTCTGCAAAAGACCTTGGATTTCCTTCACGATCGTAAGGTGTATTCAACCAATGTTCCTCTAGTTAAAGAAAACCCAAACAGCCAAGACGAGCAAATGCTTAGCCCTTTATTTGGTAAAATGTATAACCGAGAAGGGTTTACAGTCCGACGCAATGCGGTATGTAAAGAAATCGAGAGAAGAACGATATTCGGTGGTGAGAGTACGAGAAGTCTACGAAAGAATCTGGTGAGGAAATACATCATTGGAGATTTCGAGCAACTTGTGCAGAACAAAAAGCTACAAAAGAATAATGGCATGTACAGTTCTACAGATGGCTTAGCTTCTCTTGGTAATGGGAGCCGTTTACATGAACTCGGCTTGGTCGACAGGTTCGTACATCAACTCGCGGGGTTACAAAAATGATAAAAATTAGTTTTACATGGACCCGAGTTGCCAGCTATTCGCCGTCGTTAACCAACGTTGGTTGATCAGTGCTTTTAGTCTGGTGAAAAATTGGTTTCAGTCTTTTTGGAGTTTGTTTTCGCGGGTATTTTGAGGATGATGACGGGCAGAATGCGAATTGTTATGGAGCTGTTCGCGATTGTGTGCGCTTTGGTTCAGTTTCATGGAGCTTTGTGGATAATCTTAATGCAGCAGCACAGAACGTTAGTATTAGCCCAAAGTGAGGCAATACACGAACTATCTACGATCTACGGTCAAAGACGGAGAGGCAGTTGTGACACAGTTCAGAGATCCTGCAAAGTGGCTTGGCGTTGCTATCTGCTTTTAGACGTAGACAGTATTTTGCAAGGCAACAAAGAAACTAAACTTCGTGCGACTATTGAAACGGAATAGTCTCCTACTACACGCTTTTTTATAAAAAACCTTTTTATAAGAACAAAAAAGCTCAAATCTGGCCAAAAATTAACAACAACGTAAGAACAATTCAAGCTGGGATTTGAAATCATAATACAAAGTTTACTTTTCTTAATGAAATTCTTCTATCATTTTTCACAAACTCAACAGTAACGGGCGTTGAAACACCCCAAAAGTTGAGATCGATAGAATTTCAATTGCGTTTTATTCGGCTTGATGACCACAAGTTAGGTATATGTGAGTGGAATATTTTAGGAGTTGTTTCTTATTTTTGTTGTTCTTATGAGTACCTTTTAAAATTAGAACAGCTTAAGGACAACGAAGTCTGAAAGCTCCTAAAATATTAAGAACAATGAGGCTCGGCAAAAAATAACTGTTTCTTGTATAAAAAGCGTGTAGCTGCCCTTGCATTCATGTATTCCAGCACCACGTCCATTCAGAAGCTTCCACCAGGAATTTTCTTCTCGCGATTTTAGCTATGCTAAAGAACACGGGCGATTACAGGGCAGATTTTTTCCCCACAACGCACGTCGGCACAAAGCTTAACTCTGTCCCTCTATACCTTTTATTTCCACCCGTTTAACATTGTCTCAATGGGTAGTACCCAATATTTCTCAATTGAGAACGCGGGTCGTACCGAAGTGGAATTAGTCATACGAGCCATCTGAGGCAGCTTTTCAGCTTCAAATAACTTTTTGTATTTACAGTCTAAGATGTAAAATGAAACATGGAAAGAGAGAGCTGATTATGTAATTTTTTAAATCAAAAAACGGCTCGTTTCCCTTCCTTTCAGCCTTTCTTTCCCTCACTCTCCCCCGTTTCCTTACGTTTCCGCACACTCAGCATCAGTCTCTCTCTTCTGTTTTTTCCTTTTTTTAAAGGAAATTTATTGTTGCTTTGCTGAGACTCGAACTGGCATCCAAGTGACATTACATAGCATACTAAGCTTATAACCTACCAACTAGGGCTAGCAAGCTACAATCATGGTCAATAATGATGGGACGGCCCCCCTCCCCCTGCAACAATGTTGAGTAAACGCTATTAAACCGACAAGAAAAAATACTTTTTTGTGCAGTCAGAGTTTCCAACATTGAAAAGGGGGCAAGGGGGATCAAAGAATCGTTTTTGAAACGTCTGACCGTTTTAGTAACTCTAAAATTGTTTTAAGATTAGAAAGTTTAGTTCTTCGGCTTACATAATGACTTCGTCCCAACGACTATTGACCATGATTGTAGCTGCTTGAAAGCTCAACAACAAATTGAGAATGTCATTTCTTCTTAATTCAGCTAATTAATATGGATGATATTATCAAAACAAAGCCCTCAGATGACTCGTATGACTAATTCCACTTCGGTACGACCCGCGTTCTCAATTGAGAAATATTGGGTACTACCCATTGAGACAATGTTAAACGGGTGTTTATTTCCTCATATTTTATTACTTGTAAATATACAGTCTTGTTTCTTGTTCTATGTATCAGTAGTTTCAATAGCTAAAATGTAACTTTCTCTCAATTATTGTGACAGTTACATTGTACATATTTGTTCCTCAGTAGTTTAATAGTAAATGGAAAATCCTGTGATTCAGATTAATATTGCAATGAAAATTACACAACTATTATAACATTAAAATGTAAACTTCCGTTGCTTGTTCCAACGGCAAGTTTCGATATACATTTCATCTTTCTTTTAAAGTCAAAAAACTGAACTGTACTGGTCTACTTCGGTGCTCTACTCTGTCTTTAACTGATCTAAAACATACTCCCGTCAAAAAAGATGGCTCAAACCCCGATTTTCGTTTTATTGTACACTATTAAGTTGTAATTGGTCTTTATTTGTGATTAAATGTGTTGTTGCAGTTGTTTGTTGTTTCAATTTTCCAAACTAGGAAAAGCAATTTTGCGTCCAAATTTGGGTGTGGGATCGGGATTGTCATGTAATTGTTCTTTAACTCAAACTCAAACGATTCTTCTCATTTTTCTGACCCATATCATGTTAAGGGCACTTGGTTTCCTTCAAATTTCTTCAGCTGTTCTGTTTGGTAATGGCTTTGTGTTTTGTCAGATGGTAGCAAAGTTGAAGTGATTAAACACTCCTTGTTAAGTACGTTTCGTAAAGTAGCACTTTGGATGACAGGCGCGATGGTATGCTTAACTACACAACAACGCAACGTAACGCAACGCAACACGACACAACATAATACAACACAACAAAACACAACACCACACGACATAAACACAGCACAGCATAACACTACATAAGATAACAACACAATGTACAACTTTTAAAACACAGCACAGCAGATGTCAAAACCGAAACAATGCAAATCACCACACACAGCACACTACAAAAACATTTGAATTACTAAGACGATTGCTGATGCAGTCGAGTTTATTTGAGGAAAGAGAGAGAGAGAGAGAGAGAGAGAGAAACTTCGCAGGCAAATAACAATTTTCCATGCAGTTTAGCCTAGAAGCCCTAGTTTAACTTGTTTGCCCTCTCGCCGTAGTCATAATCTGTTCCCCGTTGGATTATCAAACAGATGATTACAGCAGCCCTCCCCCCATTCCGCATCACGAATCCAAATCACCTACCGTGCGGGTTCACTCGTGCTAGTTTCCGTACACCCAGGCGATACTCGGACGAGTTTTGAATGGCACCCACCTAAAGACAACGTAGTAGAGGTTACATGTCCACTTGTAGTCAGACACAAAATTATAGGGAGAGGTTTTCGACTGATGTTTTTGTCTTTCATTAACTCAGCACATCTTCACTTGCTTTCTCACAGGCCAACTCACCCATCTACTATTACACTCATTCGCTCGCTAATGCACTAAACACAACCACTGACGTTTCCTGTTTGCTGACTTGCATTTCGCGTTAATTCTGCGTCAAGCCAAGATTTTTCACGGCGGGGAAGGGAGAGTTGGGGAGGGGTGTTTGTAAAAACAATCTCAAGAACTGGGACTTAGGGCGCGTTCGATTGACTCTATTCCGGAATAGAAATAAACAGAATAAGAACTTTGTTCAATCTTACTAGCCACAATTCCTGCAAAGTTAGAAGAAAAATATAACTGAGTTAAATCTCTCGCTCCAGTCGTTACTTTTAACTAGATATTTGGTTGTTCCGCGAATCAGGAGAGAATTCTGAAATTTTATTCTTATTCCGGAATAGACGGAATAGGGTCAATCGAATGCACCCTTAATAATTAAACTTTGAATGATAAGGCAGAAAACAAAAAGGTTGTAGGGCTGAGGGCCGGGGGCATGCTCCTCTGGAAAAAATTGAAACGCATTTAAATTGTCATCCCTTCCATCACCGCGTTTCTTTGTATCATTTCAAAACTTCTACGGTTCCATTAGGCGGACTATTTTGGTTCCTTGGGGGGGAGGGGGCACACCCCACGCACTCCCCTGCCTACGGGCCAGCATAGTCATATTTTGAACCCCATATGCTATTTTTCTTATACGTGTAAAAATGTATTGTCAATTATCAATGAGGCCCTTGTGTCTTATATTCGTATAAATCTTGGCGGAAATATCCCATAGTCTAGGTAATACTATTGCAATTTTCGTTCAATATCCAACAATGTAACGTAAATAGCCTTCTGGCTGGCCTTTCTGCCAGTCGGGAATTTTAACCCTCACAATTCAATGCCTTTAACATGGCACTGAAAAGCCCCATATTGGCAGCTGTCATTAGAAAGTATTTAGTATTTTTACATATTATCAATTAGAAATTACAAGTATTTTGATGAGGCCATATTAGGGGTTTCCTGCTTTGGATCCGGGATATGGAATTTTAATCCTTATTAAAAAATAACAATATTAATAATAATAGTAATAACAACAATAACAATAATAATAATATTAGTAATAACAATTATAATAGTAAAAACTCTTATCATTATTATAATTATTATTATCCTGATTGTTATTATTATTATTACTACTTCTACTCACTCATAAGCTCACTGCTTTTCTCGTCAAGACGATGAAGAGAACACGATAATCACTAACCTACTCTGTCATTTAATTGATCTGTCGATCTGTTTGTTGTTCTCATCCCTGTGTCTTACCTCAGTGCCATATAAGGAGATATCTTTGCTCACTACCCGAGCAGTCAGCATGGCGCTCATGATAGCGTTGAATGAAGTCACCAACAGTATGCCGATAATAATCCAGGTCATCGTCAGTGCTCGGCCCGCTATCGACTTTGCCATACGATCGCCCCAACTGGTGAGAATTAATTTGACGGATCTCAGACAAAATTGCTACTAGTAATAAAAGTAATAATAATAAAATAATAATAATAACAAATATAATAAAAATAACAAAAACAACAACAATAACAGTAATAATAATAAAAATGATAATAATATTAATAATAATAATAATAATAATAATGGTTTAGTCAGGCTTTAAAAACTGTAGTTTGGCTCTTCGTCCGTATACATTAAAAAAATACTTTTATATTAAATCATATAAAAGTAATCAAGTAAATATACATGTAACCACGATAAATATCTGTCTAACTGATTTAAAATGTTTAAGCAAGAACAAAGATAGATACAGGTAAATGCTTTAAACAATTGCATTGACTTTGTACAATAGTAATTGATTGGAAAGGGAATATGTCAGAGCAGTTTATAAGTACGTGAGGATCCAGTTGCTATCTCTCGGAACCACACCTCAACTTTTAACTCACTTTAAAGTATACGTAACTACCAACGGTTTCCTCTCAACTCGATAATTACCAAAGCCTACACAAGCTACAGCTGTAGAACTTTGAGTTATGATTCAAAAGTTTGTATTTCTACTTGTATCGCAGCAGTTTATTGGTGTATGAAAACCTTTGAAAACTTCCTAAGAAAATGAAGCGACTAATTAATTTTAATTGCAAACATACAGCTGCGTATAAAAGTAAGGGTCTCTTTCTAAGAAGGCGACACACTGAAACTGAGAGCTCCGCGTACTTATAAACCGAACGGTCACGTGACCTACCCTGTGGTTGTCATGGAAGCAAATGCAAGCCAAGCTCCTTCCCAGGTCCCCAACACAACAGTGAACGGAAACTGGCGGCTGTTGACTGGTGCTTCCTACACAGGTTAACCACATTCACATCATAAGAGTGGAATCGATACAGGACAGTAATGGTAGCTTACATAACTTTACACAGCACTGCGTAATGAAGGACATGTCGGCTGCACATGAGTACAACGTCTATGGGTAGTGTGCAACTTTTTCGATCAAAATATTACTTCATTTACCTTTCATAGTGGACAAAGAAAAGCAGGATAAGCAAACCTTGTGTTTTAAAAACCTTTGTCTTTTGTATGCGTTTTTTAGTAATAAAAACGTTTAAACTTTTCCAGGATGTTTAAAGTTGCCTTTGTTGCTTATCATGTGAGGCAGACAATGTGGATGAGACAGTGAGGTCGTTCCAGCAGAAAAACTCACATCCACCACTGCAATTGCCAGGGACACACATCCATTTTGAGGAGATAAAGGTCCTAACAGTAGAGCCGAAATGGTTCGAGAGGGGGAAAAAGGGCTATACATAAATATACGGGCACTCCGCCTGTCACTAAATCGCGGTTCGGAGAAGTTACAATCTACCGTCCGTTATGAACAACAGGATAGCGAGGCGCATCCGCAGATCAGCCCCAGGTCCCTGGACAACCTGCACGTCACAGTCAGGGTAAACAAGACCACAGACGTAGTCGACAACTTTCCGAAGAAAACATTATAAATTCAAGAAAGAAACTCTCTTGTGATTAGCTACACTACCTGGATGGATGAACAAATCCATATAGCAATACATATTTTTTGCTTTTTGTACGTCGATTTTCATATCTTTTTTCAGACCGTTTTATATTGTTACTATAACGTTTTATATTGTTACTATTTTATTAGAATTAATTATTATTATATTTTAACGTATTTATAGGTTTTTGAAAATATGCAATTCAGCTTGTAAGCTGCAATATATTTTATAATAAACTATCTATCTATCTATCTATCTACCTGTTGCGTAGAGGTAGCCAGACTTACCAGAAACCATATAATGACACTGAAGAGCCAGATGAAGGCAACGCAGAGCAGCACAACAGGCCAGCAGCGCAGTATTGAGGACACAACCATCCTGGCGGCTGTTCCTTCTTCATCCCCTATGGTCATAACTGCCACTCCCGGGGATCTGACCATCGGCACAAACCCCGTACTATCGGAGTATCTGGTCTGCTCCATGAACCCGAAGACAGGGAAACTGAAGTCCGTCGTCCCGTCCATGCTGTCTCTGAAGCTGACAATGCCCGGTTTCTGTGCTGGTTGACCGGCAGCTGAAGTAAGAAAGTCGACTCGTGAGCTGCCGTATTCGGAACAGTTCTGACAGCAGTACTGAACCATTTGGGTGAGAAGGCTCGGTATAATGCCGGGTTTGGCCACAAGCATCCCATTCATGTACGGAGCGTTGATCCACCAGTTGGTGTGAAGTCGTTGGTGGCAGGTACAGGTTTCTGTGAGGGGAGAAAAGAGGATGAGATTGATCTTTCTGGACCCAAAGGCCATGGGGGTTGCAAATTGTCGAGGGGAAGCAAGAATTTGCATCGATCAAATCCAAAAAGGTCCTTAAAAATATCTTTGCAAAATCTTTGATGAAACTATGTCAATGTTGCTTCAAGTCAACAGTATCTGCAAATCTGCCTTCTTCCATCTCTGAAACATATCCCGCATCACAAAGTACCCGTCAAGAACTGCCACTGAACGCCTTATTCATGCCTTTGTTTCATCTAAACTGGACTCCTATAACTCTCTGTTACATGGTCTTCCCAAGTACTGCATACAGAAATTCCAACGCGTACTTAACGCTGCTGCTCGCCTTCTGACCTACATTTCCAAGTATGATTACATTATTCATGTACTTGCTGAACTTCATTGGTTCAAACTGAAAACTTACCTATATGAACAGTCTTATAATCAATTTAATACTAAATTTTTTTACATAGTTTTTACGTGCATTTTTTAGATTATAATCAACCTTTTTTTTATTTTTAATTTCAATATATTAGTGACAATTAGGTGTAAAACGCATAGAACGCTTCATATATGCGCTATATAAAACTTATTTATTATAAAGCATGTTAATAGTTTTTTATGTTTAATTGTTTCTCTAAAAAAATTTAATCAAATTTTTCGGTTTAAAAGGTCTGCCAACATTGTGTTTTTGCCCTGATCGATTTACATTTATGTTAACTTTAACAATTTGGCAAATCTCAGCCAAAGCATACGTCATGAACTGAAAGTTGTTAGGAAATCTTTTAAATAACTACATACAGCAGTGTAAACCCTTCGCCACATTTCTTAAAATTTGAGAAAATATGAGAAACCGATTTGGTAGGCACGTGCGCATTAGCGTCAGGGAGCAGGAAGGCTTAACTCTACGAACACGCTTTCTTTGTTTTTTCTTTCTTTCTTTGTTAAGATTTGCGTGGTTTAACAATAGGGTTTGGGTTAATTATATTGTCTTTTATCCAATGGGATCTTTCGTTCTTATAGTTAAAGACGACCCTCAGGGAGCCTGAAACGGTGGGCGTGACCAGAAGCTGGAGTATTACCTGCGATGATGGGCTCGCTTTTGACGCCGTTTCCTTTCACTGTGAAGGCGGAGACACTAATCTCGTATCTGGTAAAAGTAGTCAAGGAGTTGAGCTCAGTAGACAGTTCATCGGGCCCCACACTGACTGAACTCTCACTGTATTTCTCTCCTATTATGGACTGATTGGCGATTGTTACTGGTTTGTAGACAACTGTGTAGCCACGCAATATGCCATGGAGGTAGAAGCTGTCAGACAGCGGGCTCCAGTTAACTCGAATCCTTGTAGGGTTGGTTTTGTTTAGTGCCCTTAGATTTGTCGGTGGCTTACTGGGAACTGGAATAGCCAAAGAAACTGATTTGAATAACTGAACAGATCATGGAAATGCAAATAAGCTAGCTAGCTTCTACGAGTTGAAATAATCGCAGGTTGAAATAACAATAAGTTAACTAGCTGAAACTGAAGCAGGAGGCTGGCAGGATGCCCTATGATTCACCTACACACCAACGCGATCTAGCGGCAGGACTGAACTGCTGCCTCGTCCCCAGGCGTTTAAAAAGCGGTTGTGAAGCGCGGCCAGTAAGGTTTGATGGGAGCCATACCCCGCACGCTCCCTTCCCAGTAGCCCCTGGCGCGCCTCCAGACAGACGCCTGGAGTCTGTGCAAAAGTTCAAAACTAAAATGTACCCATTTGATTTCGCAACAACAACAACAGAACACGTAAAGCCCTGTTACAAGAAATGATTTTCTTGCAACTCGCAACGTAACGCTGTTATGAAGCAAGCTGTAGAAAAATTTGCGCTTATAACACCCACTCTTCAACTTCAACATCACAACGAAAAATGCAGAACAATTTGGAATAACCTTTCATTTTTGGCAACAACGCGAAAGTCACTTGCAGTGTGTAAAATGTCAACTGCACAACGCATTGCTCTGCTGTCATGGGTGTTGTATAGCGAGTTCCAAGGAAAACTTGCCTGGTGTAACATGCCTATGATAACAGCACCTTGTACACTATCATCAAAAGTTGGACCAGCATCGGTGATACCTCCAACAGAAGCAACATTATAGCCAATAAGGAACCACAAAGACAACTACTCACCATCCTCATCTGTGGAGGCGATGACTAGGTCACTAGATTTGCCTGTTCCCGCAGAAGTGAATCCTAACACCCGGATCCAGTAGCGCGTGAAAACGGACAAGCCCTTAAGAACGACGCGTCTTGTATTTGCGTCGGCATTTACGACTTCCATGGCATCTTGAGACGCGTTGAGCTTTCCATAGAGAACCTTGTAACCTAGCAACACACCGTGCCAGTACTCCGAGAGGATTGGGACCCATTTGATCAAAATACTGGACTTGGTCCTTGTGTGACCAGAGAGCTTTATAACTGCTTCGCTGGGAACTAAAGGAAAAAGAAGCGAAAGTGCTATAAGGAATCGATACTTAGCAGATGTAATGGTGACATTCTGAGTGTTGTTCAAGGCAGCACCAGGGGAGACAGTTTAACATGAAGACGGCCACTGCATGCAAATTTCAATTTCATACCACACTTCATTGTAACTACAAACCCACAAAGATTATACAACAACAAAAATAATAACTGAAGTTCAATAGGATCAAGGGATAATTCCCCAGCTTCAATTCCGGGCAGGGGCGATTTAAAAACTTCGTTTAAATTTTTGCTGCTTCTAACAATTATGGCCAGACGGAGATGCAAGTGATGCACCTTTACTTTAACTTGCGTACTATTTTTATTAGTATTATTTTTCTGTTTTTATCATTATAGTAAACGTTAGAGACAAGCTTTACAAAACCAAAATGAATATATGCAAGGTATAATATGCATGGAAGGGTTTAAAACTCATATCAGGTTCATTTAAAATCACTCGTGGATTCATCGCACTTGAATAACATAACGAAAACAACGGAACCTACTAGGTAAGTCTAAAATGTATTCCACCTTAATAGTTGTTAAAAAAAACAGAAGTAAGTGAAAAATTGCTTAATATGTGTCTTAATTTTGTCAGATCAGTTTTTCATACAAAAAAATGAAATACAGCCAAGGCAACAGTATCTGGTCGCAACTAGAGCCGGGCTGGTATTATTTGAGAATAGAATTACAACAGCAACAATAATAACATTTTTATTTTCACTCAGAAATTAAAGTAGAAAGATATTACACAAAGAATTGATTTACAAGTTAATAAGTGCAGGTCCCCTGTAAATAACCATAAGTGCAATTCAAGACGAGTGTCCTTTAGAAAAAATAAATTTCAAGATAGATAAGCTAAGGTTCTGGAGTACAAATTATTAATATTCTAATTGTTGTTGATATATTTAAACAAAACTACAACATAAAGACATTAAAATAAAGGTATAAAAAAGGAAAAAAGGTCAGCAATACAAAACAAAGCAAGCACGGAGAAAAAACTAGAACAGAATACCCCATATTAGTGGAGTAATACTGCGTTTATACCAAACACTTAACGTGATTGTATCATTTTGTTCGACTTAAAATTGTCGATTCTGTTGCGTGTCGACGATTTTCACCGGTTCTTAAAGGAATTATTCGAACGTTCTAGAAATGGAGCAATTTGTTTAACCCAGTCGGTGTACTCAAGCTATTACCAGGGTTGCCACTGTTAACTGGATGTGAAATTCAAGGACTTTTCCAGGACTTTCCAGGAACTTTTCGAGCAAATTCAAGGACATTTTGAACCAAACAAAATACGCTAAGTCAAAAACATTTCTTCATCCGTATCTTAATTCAGCAATGACCTTTACAAGATTTGCCTTCAGGAAAAGTTCATTCTTCTTTTTTGTTATCAAACATGGTTATAGCGAAGGTCTAACGTTCGCTTATAACAATTTTGATTGTTTTTTGCGGCTAAGGGTGAAAAAGTTTGCTCATTTCAGAAATTTCAAGAACCGCAACCCAAATTCAAGGAATTTCCAGGGCCTAAAATTTTTTTTTTTTTGCCAATTCCAGGACTTTCCAGGATTTTCAAGGACCGTTGCAACCCTGTATTAATTTGTTTTTCAACGATGGTTAGTAAAAATTTGTTTAGTGAGAAACGAGAAAGTAGCATAATACTGACAGAAAACCATGTTTTGATTTAATTCTAACTTAAGAGACTACCAGAGATTTGAGTTTTTCATCTACAGAGTTCCAGAGCTTTGGTCCGTAGAAGCGTATGTTGTGCAGTCTGTGGTTTGTGCGTATGAGAGGCAGATTGTATGTGGTTTTTGAGGCAAGTCGAGTGTTATATTGGTGCTGATATTTCACGAGACTAAATACTTCATTTTAATCTTCTAAAAATGATTTAGCAAGATGGTCATTCATCATTGTTATAAGATTGTTGTTGCTATTTTCACAAGAAACTAACAGCACAATGGTCCTACCGTCTTCACTCGTTTTTAATATAACAGCTGGAGACTTGGGACCCAGTCCCTTGCTGTTGAATGCGGCAACGCGTATGTTGTACCACGCAAACTTGTCCAGACCCCCCAGGGTGGTCGCCTTGGCGTTTGATCTCACCGTTTTAACGCTCCACTCTGGTGCACGGACAGAACTGTTATCACCGTTACTGTTATTCCTCCTGTAGAACACTCTGTATCCTTTCAACACACCGTGAACCCTGTCAAGGGGAATGCTTTTCCACTCAACGTACAACTCCGTGGAACTCTGGTTGAAGCCGCGGAGACTTTCTGGGTAACCGTCGGGGACTGTAACCAAAAAAAACCTTGAGTTTTGTATAATAAATAATTAAAAATACGAGTGTTCTCATTGGCTGAAAGCAATGTGGCGTGGTAATGTTACACGGATTTGACTTGCCGACAAGTTCCGTGTGTTTATTGAAGTTGGCTATTTTATAAAAGAAATCTTTACTGGTTTCCATGGAGCTTAGTCTGATATCAACATTTGGCGCTGTATTATCCAGCCTCCTGCGAGTTGACAACGCCACATCAAAAATACAGGTGTTTAATGAAAGCTATCAACATTGCAACAGTGCAATAGTGGTGAAAATGCTCCCTCGTACTTAAGTTGATACGTTTTCAATTCTAAAATGAAGCGTGAAATTCTTCTTGCTAATAAAATTTCAATCTTCTTTTATCCTGCTGACATATAAATGAAAAGGGTTTGATCAACACTGAAGAGATGGTATGTATAGCTGACATTTGGTGTATAGCTGTATGCTCCGACGAAAGGTTAACGCTCGAAGCCTCAGCCATACACCCAAATCTCACAAGCGAAAAACATATCATACCAACCATTGTTGATCAAATCCATATTATTCAGCTTACTTGCCAACGAAACTTGTCTTCCTATATATATGAAAAATGACTGCAAGACTAAGGATACCTATTTGAAGACATAAAAACTCTTCTTTCCTTCTTAACAGCTTATTGCCGAGAGTGAGGTCTGTACAACAAAATATTTCATTTAGGTTGGTCAAAGTTGCTTTATTTGGCAAATTTTGCCTTTGACTCTTTTGGCCAGAACACGCCTAGTTTTAAATTTTGTTTTAGCAAAATCTGGGTTATCCAAAATGCACAACAGCAATTTAACTTAAACTAAGGAATTAAATGTCTTTTTCTTTTACCAAAATTCTATTTTTGGAAGAGAGGGTTGTTGCAGCCCATTTTCTCTCAGTTTATGCTAAGAAAAACCTTTCCCAAAGTCTTGTAGCATTAACCATCAAAGAAAAAAGAAAAGGTTTGGATTGTTGTCAAAGCATTACACGCAAACTAATAATTAGAAAACCAAAGAAGGAGGAAGGTCTCCCCAACAGAGAGGTGCCGGTTAAGGATTCTCGAAGACAGATCAAGTTCTCACCGTCACAAATACATAAATAAATAAATTACATTATATGTTTTCCCTTTAATTTCCTTTTTTAACAATTTTTTTTTTCATTTTTTTGTATCTGTGTAATCTGAATATAAATGTAAGAATGATGTAAGACAAAATGTATGTAAATATATTTATAAATGTCAATAATTGTTAAAAAAAAAGTTCTCACCGTCCTCGTCAGTCCACGCCGTTATTGCTTTACTTGGCACTCCCTCTTCTTGCCCGTTGAACCCGAATACTTGCACAAGGTACGGGGAGTATCTTTTCAGTCCCCAAATAATTGTTGAAGTTGTATTGGTGTCAACCGTTTTGTCAACCCAGCGGTTATCCAGTGAACCGCGCGGCATGTAACTGATATTGTAACCACGCAGGACTCCGTGGACATTTTCAGGGGGGATTGGGTTCCACAACACTTCGATACTCGTTGAGCTGGCCTTGTGTGCAGTAACAACATTTGGGGCAGCAGGCACTGAATTGTAAGAATGATAAATATACTCAATGTCGTGATTTGGAACACAAGAGATAAAACACAAACACGAGAAAAACCCTAATTCTGAAGTGGGAGTGTCACGTTATGAATGATGAAAAACAAAAATAAAAGCGTTCGACATCAAGGCGAAATCAGCTGTAAAGTTTTTCCTTACCACCCTCCTCAGTTCTAACGTGCACAGCTGTTGACAAAGGCCCGTCCCCTCTAGCCGTGAAGCCGCTGATCTGGACACTGTAAACTGTGTAGGGTTTCAGGTTGGAAACAACAGCAGCAGTTCTCCAAGGTTTCACCGCCAAATCGTCCTGTAAACAGTCAATCCCTGTTGAGTTGTCTTTGACGTAAGGTGAGACACACAAGCGATAACCCTCGAGTACTCCTCTGCGGTCCTCCTGTGGTATCGCTTCCCATGTTAGGTTGATGGAATGAGAAGTTACCTCAACTACGGTGATGTGCGCAGGTGCAATAATTGGAACTGAAATAAATAGTCAGTGAATAATGAACATTTAAAACCAAACTTGCGTAGCTACTAATAAAATCACGCAATGAAGTATTAAGAGGCCAGGCGTCCTACTCTGCAATTACACTGATATTACTGTTGTTATCTCTGCTACTGTTGTAGCTATTCCGCTACTCCTCGTATCACTGATTCAGTTAAACTGTTTTCTTGTTCACAAGGCAGCGGCTCAGTGTTTACAATTAACAATTATTCTCTGAAATCGAGGTGAATTGTCGCAGAACATTCATCAACATGCGAAGCATGAAGGTGAATATTCTAAAAGCCATTATTCAACGAGATTGAAGAGAATAATTGTCTTAGCATATACAAACTCGGTGACAACACAACACATTCAAGAAAAGCAAGCAAGAATTTTCAGTTAGATCTCTTTTCAACAGTAATGGGCATGCGCTCACTGTACAGTTGGCTGTCTCGTTTCCACGCTCAATTTATCCACGAAACGTACAGTTAGCACAAAGATGGTGGCTCTGCAAACGAGCTTTAATTTTTTTTTTAAATTGGCCATCCTCAACAATGTCTGTCAAAGCTGACCGGACAAAACTGATGTTCAAGTAATTAATACCTTGAAGTACTTCCGTGAAGGCGGTTGCAGTTTATTTGAAACAGAAATTGAAAGAACAGTTTGTGAAGTTTCCTCCGGAAAGTCATTCCATGTGCTTGCTGTTGGAGTGTTGGGAATCACAACCATTTTAAAGAGAGATGGCGACAATCAAATTTTCTTGAACGGAGACACTTTGCTCAGTGGAAGGTGAGTTGACTTGGATGGGGCTTTGAAATGGAGCCGTGGAAGAGCAGTTGTTGTTCAAGCAAAAAAAGCATCAGCGAAGCTTGGCAATCAGGGCTCAGTTTTACGAAGAGTGGATAACTTCATCCAGCGGATAAATTGCTATCCAGTGGATAAAATTGACGCGTTCTTGATTTTGATTGGACCACGCCAATTTTATCCACCGGATAAGGATTTATCCGCTGGATAGAGTTATCCACTCTTCGAACAACCGAGCCCAGGACAGAAGACACTCGACGTGTGAGCAAATTGTTTGAATGTGTGTTAAAACGTTGTTTATCTCTGAAAACTTTCATTCCTAATTTCGTAGCTTTCTTTATATCGTTAGGTGTTGTAACATTTTGCATTTGCAAGACGTCATTCTCGGTCACTTCGGCAAAACGAGAGCTTACACCGGCTTTTGTTTCATTATTCACCTCCCGAGCAATGGACAACATCCATTAGTCAGAGATAGCGAACCAATGAGATTGCTTGAAATACCACCGTCACCGAGTTTGTATATGATAATTGTAACTATATTAACAACAATAACATCAAAAATTACAATGTTGTATACTGTTAGTAGTAGCAATGCTAATGAAAATAGGAGTAGCAGTATTAGTAATATTATTAATTGCAGAACCTATTTAATTGTTCAATATAGACAAAATGCCAGTTACACCGTTCAGTTTTCCAACAGCTTTACTTTATGTTCCACTAAAAGGACATGGAATAAAATCAGAGGTCAAAAAGAACGCGCTCACACAGTAGAATTTAGCAACGTAGAACCTAGCTCTTACACAAATTGAAAGGGGAAACAAATGATGGTAGCTAGTAGAGAGTTCCGGTATTCAACTTGTAAGGTTACAACAGCAGGGACAGTAGATTTGGCTGTGTCAGAAGTGAGGAAACTTTGGATCACGTAGCAAGTAATCAAGAAAAACACCAATGTCAGTCTTGGTAACTTAACAGTAGAGAAGCACTGGACAGTTTATGACAGCGTGGGAAACCGGATATTTAGCTTGAAGTTCAAGACTTCTGTTATTTGGAACCGGTTGCAGCGGATCAAAAGGACCAAAATTGTTAGCAATTCTATCAACGCGACAAGGAGTTATCGTTTGATAGTACCATCAAAATACGTAAATTAGAAATACTGTTATACACCTGTATCGGAACAACGCTCAGTTTTGCTAGTAAGTTCGAAGGTGTTCCACGAAGTACTGAATTAACAACAAAGACACGTCTCTTCATACAATGGGCCTGGGCCCGTTTGTTCAAAGCCCGATTAGTGCTAATCCTGGGTTAACTCTATACTGAGCGTTAATCCAGGATTAATACTAATCGGGCTTTGAACAACTGGGCCCTTGCAATTATTGGCGCCATCAACTTGACACGATAGTAAATAAAAGAAGACTCGTTTGGAATCCATCCCAATATGTACGGCAGAGCTATCCTCTGCAATGATTCCAGGGACCTTACACAACTAGGAAGGGAAAGTCGATGAAATCATTACAAAACAAAGGACTTAATTTATACAGAATACAATGATATCACGAGGGAATGCAACTAGCTGGCCCACTTTGCAGTGTCTTTTTCGATAAACTGCACTTGAAAAGCTCACTTTTGTGGTTGTCAGAGAAAGTGACCAACAAGTTTCTAATTTTTCATGTTCACACAGCTTCACACAAAACGAGAACGAAACGAAAGAGTTATACAAACAAGGAAAGGGAAAATGGGAAGATAAACTGATTTGAACAGCCGTCTTCGTTGACATTTCCGTCCTAGTTGCGTAGATTCCCTACTAATACATATCGCGAACATGGCTGTTTCACCAAGTGATGATGCACCTTACCACTTTCTTCTGTTCTCACGTAGATTGGAAAAGAATCAACCCCGACACCTCTTTGGTTGATACCTGCCACTCTGCAGCTGTAATTAGTGAAGGGTTGCAGCCCGACGATGTGAGCTTCAAGCTGTTTGCCATCAACAAACTCCTGCGAAACGTTTCTTTGAGAGAGACGGTTGCAGAGAACACGATACTGCTGAACCCTGCCGTTGGTGTAGAGACTTGGTATCGAGTTCCACTGCAGGCTCAATGTGGTTGATGTGATGTTATACGCTAGCACTTCGGATGGACCAGTGGCTGGAACTGAATGGGAGAATAAGTATGGAAAAATAAGGCCATACAATTAAACAGCTATAAGGGTTTTTTATTATGGTTTTGAGAACGATAGATTCAAGAACGTTTACGGTAATAATAAGAGAATAAAGATAGAGTCAGAAGATCGGGCTAGCAAAACTAAACAAACTTAAAACCTTTAAGCCCTTTACAAGGCGCAGAGCTGAGCAAGATGTTGTTAAACTAAACCCAAACGCAACGTTACAGGTGTAATTTGTTACTCTTTTTATTGAGCGGGCTTATTTCAGAAACCGAAAAGAAAATTCTGATTGACTGGAGGATTTGAGAAGGGCAAGAATCCTTACAGCCTCACCGTCTTGTATATTGACAACTTCCAGTGTTGCCAGAGGGAGGGGAGGGGGGAGGGGTTACTGTTAACTCACCATCGTATGTGGTCAAGTTGAGCAGTTTAACCACCTCGTTTCCTATCTGAAGCCGCTTGTCTACGTAGAAAGCATCAAGTAGGCCCGTGATGCCATCGTAGGTTCGGGTAAAGAGTTTCACTGAAAATACCGCAACAACGCTTCCTTTCCTGTGGAAAAAACAAGGTTTGAGTGACGTGACGCACATACTTACAATCTATCTCAGTTGTAAAGTTAGTTACAACTGGTGAGAGAGATACTAGTACGTATTTTCATGAGCGATTTGTTGTCTCGGCCTGTATCTTAACTCAAACCTTAAGTTTATTGACTACACTTTAATTGCTTTTACTAATGTTATTCCGCCATAATCAGGGACGGATAAAGGATTTTTCAAAGAGGGATGACTTTGCAAAGGGGAGACAGGGGATGACTACCCATTATCTGATCAACAAAATATGTAAGTTAGGAGCCTGCATCGCTAGTCACCCGTTTTAATCCCCTATACCCGCCCTCGGTTATTTAAATTGATAATGGTGTTCGAAATAAGGGCGGAAGGATAAAATGTGTACAAACATTAAGTGAGGTGTGAAGATGTACACTGAAATGAAGGTTTGTTCTTGGTTTTATACATCAATTATAACTTTTTTAACGTACTTAAAAGTATTTCTGCTGTTTTGTTTTCAGGTAGCAAATGTTAGAACATATCAAATCAGTGAAAGGTGATTTCGCGTGAACGCAAAATCATTCGACTGAAGTTTGGGGTGAATCTTCCGTGTCTAAATTTCTAAAGAAAACAAAAATCGGAACGTTACAACAAAATCTACGCTTATAAAAACGTCTTCTAAGAAGTACCTGAATTCAAGGATTTGGTAGCTAGACACCTTTTCGTATCCAACAATTGTCTTCACCTTAAAACAAATAATACACATTGTATGAGAAATTATTTCTGCAAGTCCGTTAGCAATTGAATACAGCGAGGAAGACACGCTGTCCATGGTATATTAAACAGAGATTAGGACAAACAGCTCTTTGGAAAAAAAGTTCTAGCAAAACATATCCAGACAATACATGCGTAGGTTGCCACAGATTCAGCTACATTTACATCAAGACTTATTCGCTTGCTTTTCTGTATAGGAAATAGATGTCGGCACTCCCATGTCTTATGACGCTTCTGACAATATAAAAGACAAATAAAAAAGACAGCAAAATTGTTCTTCTATTTTTGTACCCTTTAAACCCCAAAACATACCTAGTTATTCGTTAACACTATTACTAATTACAACTTTACAAGTGCCTAAACTCCAAGCAGTCTCGCAACAACTAACTGAGAACTCCAAACTTCAGTAAAAATAGCTACTACATAATTCCCCTCCTTTCCCATCTTATCATAATCTGTATCACTTTGATATTAAATAATGCGAATAGGATCTCTTCAGTTTATGATTATCAGTTATTAAAGGATACGATTTGGTTGTTAGACTCGCTTCTTGAACAGGCGTACTTCATTGTTTCCAATAGGTCTTTTATACATATCAACATATGCTAGCAAAAAGATAAAGCATGACAAAATACGTAGAGTAGCAATAGAACACAATAAACTAACAAATTTTCGTACACGTGCCAGTGTACTAGTAAACCAAAGATAATATCTCAATTAGCCTATTTTTCTTAACAAATAGATAAGAGTAATGGATTCATTAATATATAAAGATGAAAATACAAACTAGTTTTAATTTTCGACAACATTATAAATTGCAGGTCAAGCTCTTACGTTGTATTCGATGGTCTCGGCCAGGCGCTTGTATATCCACGTGGTTGGGTCACTGAGGAATCGGTGCCACTTCACGTTTGGAAGAGCAATTGTGAAGTTGAAGGTGATGTCTTGGAGGAAGAATATAACACAAATGAGGAGGAAATTGCTTTCAAAAACATTTTCAAGTTCAATTCAATTATGAACATTCCATCAAGTATGTTTCTATCATCAGTTTTAGAAGCACTACAACTTATGACGTCGAGCTGGAAGTCTTTCCTTAAGGAATAACCAAAGCCTGTTGCAAACTAGCAATCATGGTCACCAGTTGTTGGCACTAACGGAACTAGCATACTGGACCAATATTAGGTTAAAAATAAGTCAAACTGATGCAAAATGTAAGCTTAGAATTGCCCCC
>JAOBRG010077777.1:0-15206 GCA_027574985.1 Umimayanthus nakama | reverse complement strand
GTGACAGCGATGTTGACATTAGTGTGACAGCGATGGCAGCTGACACTACTGTGACAGCGGTGACAACTGACAGCGCTGTGACAGCGATGTTTACATTAGTGTGACAGCGCTGTGACAGCGATGTGAAAGCGATGTTTACATTAGCGTGACAGCGATGGCAGCTGAGTGCTGTGACAGCGGTGAAAACTAACAGCGCTGTCACAGCGATGTGTACACTAGTATCACAGCGCTGTCAGCTGCCACTACTTTCACAGTGATGTTCACAACGCTGTCACACTAATAAAAACATCGTTGTTACAGCGCTGTAGGTTGTCAACGCTGTCACACTAGTGTGCACAGTAATGTCACAGCGTTGTCATTGTCACCGTTGTTGTACCGTTGTCAGTTTACATCGATGACACACTAATGTTGCTGCCATCGCCGTCACATTACTGTAATTACCATTGATGTTACACTAGTGGCAAATTGTCACCGCTGTGACATTAGTGTGGACAACAGTGTGACATTAGTGTAAAACTCAACCGATGTTCCACCGCTGTGGGATTCCTCCTGTATATAAAGACACGTGGGCGAATTTAATACAAATTTAGTAGCACTCCTCAAATTACCGAAAAAATCGATTACAACAAGATTGCGACAAGAAATTTTTTTTATAAAAATGTCTCGAATCCTCAACTTAACCCCCTTCGGGCCGAGTAACAAATGCATGTACACGCGTTTGTGGTTACACGCTCGATTAAACACATCTTGTCTCTCGAGCGCGCGCTCCAGTCACGTCATTTGACTACATAAATATACTGTTGCAGTTTCTTTTTTATTAAAATAGAAAATGCTTTTATGAATCTCGCACAAAATAATATAATTTTGTTTAAATTAAATTAAGATCACGCTAATTTCAATATTCTGACATACTTTTCAAATACAAACTTTGAAAAATCGCTATAGATGCAGAGTTTGTCCTAAAGAAATTTTTTATTGAGATTCAAAGCCAAAGCAAAGACTTGGGAACCTTTTTTTTCTGACCGACTGACCCTTCAAATTTTGGAAAAAATCCGTGGTCCCGAAAATTAAATTGGTCTGGCCTAGCTAATTCTATAAAACAATTAAGTTACAATTTTAAAGATCAAAAACACAGGTACAGTAAATGGCTGATCTACATGAAGAGTACGGCAATTATAAGCAGGCTCATAAAATTCCAAAGCATGGTTGCGTCGCTTTCTGTGTTGTAAATACATTGTAAATGATAACTACAAATTAACTACTGCGTTTCAGGGTGATAAGTACGATGGCCGTAAAGCCGACATTTGGAGCTGTGGAGTGATTCTGTACGCCCTTGTTGTGGTAAGATTCCAATCTTTCTGACAGAATGTTTTGTTTGTTGCATTCACCACCCTCCCCTTCATCCACCTCATCGCTCTTCCCTTCATAATAGACCAGTTTCGTTTTCCCAGTTGCCGCTGATCACAATGACTCTGTGTTATCGACTTAAAATAAATTATTATTATTATTATTATGTTAAACATTCACAAATACCGGCGAGATCTGAATCTTCAACAGTACACAGAGGTGTGAATAGCTCATATCCATTCCGGAATTTATGAATACCTAACGTCAGGTCGAGGCTCGTGATGTAAAAGCGAGTCTATAGTCATTGAAATCAGCGGCAACTGGGAATACGAAACTGGTCTATTGTTTTTCTCAACCTGTAGCTCAGTATTTGTTTTCTTGTTCTCTCTATTTAAGGGTGCACTTCCGTTTGATGATGAGAACCTAAGGCATCTTTTGGAGAAAGTAAGTTCAGATGGTCCCTCAGTGGATAAACTACAAATGCACAAGATAGTATGTATAATGTACTGTAATGCTATGATTGTTACCTTTAGAACAGTTCTTACGTACCCATTTACATTTTGATAAAACTTGTCATATAAATGGAAGGTGCATGGCTTACAATTAGTGATAGCAATAGTAATAGTAGTAGCTTTAGTAATAGTAACTATAGTACTTAGTAGTAGTAGTAGTAGTAGTAGTAGTAGTAGTAGTAGTTGTAGTAGTAATAGTAGTAGTAGTATAATAGTAGTTATTATATACACAAGTCACTAGATAACGGCAACGGAGCTCTCTGATTGGGTCCACACAACTAGGATCTCAGCTCATATCCTATGTGTAGCGAAGTTCAAGATGGCGGCGAGGCTTGCCGAGCGGACAAAGCAAGAAATTGTGGCTTTACTCAAAAAAAAATACACACCAGAAAACACCATAAAAAGCAAAAAAAATGGAGTCAAGATTCTTATCGGTACGTTGACGGAAATGAAGAAATATTTCAAGTAATTATAAATTTAAAACAAACATTGAAACATTCATACAAAACTCCGGTGTTTGTTTAACGAACTCAAAACATGAACACAACTCACAAATAAACTTGCCGGAATAAAGTATCATTCGACTATTGAAAAGAATGTTGATTGATGATTTGTTTATAATAAAACCGCGCCGAGTTGGCTATCAACTCATTACGACGAGAGCGAGTGGAATAATGGTTAATTGTAGTAGCAGTAGTAATAGTAATAGTAGTCGTAGTAATAGTAGTAGTAGTAGTAATAGTAGTAATACTAATAGCAGTAGTTATAGTAGTAGTGGTTGTAGTAGTAGCAGTAGTAGTAGTAGCAGTAGCAGTAGTAGTAGTAGTAGTAGTAATAGTAGTAGTAGTAATAGTAGTAGTAGCAGTAGCAGTAGTAATAGTAGTAGCAGTAGCAGTAGTAGTAGTAATAGTAGTAGTAGTAGTAGTAGTAATAGTAGTAGTAGCAGTAGTAGTAGTAGTAGTAGTAGTAGTAGCAGTAGCAGTAGTAGTAGTAATAGTAGTAGAGGTAGTAGTAGTAGTAGCAGTAGTAGTAGTAGTAGTAGTAGTAGTAGTAGTAGTAGTAGTAGTAGTAGTAGTAGAAGCAGAAGAAGCAGAAGAAACAACACGAAGCAGTAGTTTTCAAAATATTGCTAATCTGTATTGTGAACACGTTACAGATGTGTTCGTTCTAACTGTGTGTCTCCTACATGTACATATATTCAGGTGAAGAGAGGCCACTTCATCATGCCGCACTATGTTCCATCAGAGTGTCAAGAGCTCATCCGAGCGATGATTAACATCTATCCAGAAAAGAGACTAATGGTAACTAATGACTATTAATATTTGATAATAAATGTGTTAACAAAGTTAACTTTTTTCAAGAGAAAGAGTGATGTGAGAGTGATCATACCTGGCTGTGTGACCCCTCTTTATTGGGCACGGGGACGTTTTATTTTCTAATTGGTTTTTGATCTTTCTGGATTTTCCACATGCCAACAAGCATTACACAGGGCCTCTGATATTGTGCGATGGTGTGATCCCGCACAATTGATCAAAAATCACATTGGAATCCGATCGGTTAAATCATTAATGTATGAATCAAATCCAAGAGTGCCCATCCCCCCCCCCGGGCAACTCCAGGGGATTTGATACGAATTAAATCCCGGGTGGGGGGGGATTTGACATTTGTTCAGGTCCTGGTACCCCGCGTATTTGACACCGGGGAAAAAACGTTGCAGCTACTTGTGTATCTCAATAATATGCATCAATATCAATCGAGAAGGCAGCGTAAAGGATTGTTTTCAATTTTATTTTGTAACCACGTGAATTCAGTGAAGTATAGAAAACTGAATAACAAATATTAGAGATACTCGACACCATGAACTGATGAAGTACCTTATAATGAATTAAAATACCAGTAGCAAGGGGCTACACCGCGCGATTCGCGACTCGAGCGAGCACTTCTGAGTTCTTCCTCGTTGCATAGTCCAGCTACAAACAAACCCGACAAGAACGTCAAATTATTGAGATTTCTGCGAACAAAGCTCGGCACATTTTGCGAATGATTTGCTACTTTGCCAATAGCTGAAGCCTGATGTTAACGCACCTTTGAAAACTTTCTTGAGTTGCAAAATTTAGAATGTACTGATTCATGCTCTTGTACTTCTTCTTGTCTTCAAACATGATTTGCATTGTTCCGAAGTGCGCTGAGCTCGTACCTAGAACGTAAGTGGTCGCCACACAGGAAAAAATTGATGAACGTAAATATAAAAAATAGTAGAAATGGCAGTGTTGAAATCCTCGTTCAGGTTACCTGAAATCAATCTGGATTTTTTCACTTCAGCCCGGGGGGCAGGGCATTTGACCCCTCAGAAATCCCTAGGGAGCAGGGTATTTGACCAAAGAAAGGGCCCGCATATGCATGGTGGGGAATTTGACCAAAAAAAATTAAAATGTCAAATGCCGGGGGGCAGCCCGGGAGGGACATGGGCACCCTTGGATTTGACTCATACATAACACTCTATGAGTCAATAAAAATGGTAAAACCTTGTGGATAGTTGTCTTAAAGGTGTTTCTTAATGCACTTTCACGGTAGTTAATTCTCTGCCTAAACATTGCAAGAAAAGACAAGAAACAACGGGCTTGTCAACAATAACATCTATTCACCCTTCCCATGTTTCGTGCCAATAATCTGGCACAGTGCATTCTCATCAACTTGTGCATAATGCAAACATTCGACTAAGTGTTGACCACTCAGAATTATTTATATGTTCCATGCAATTACACAATACAATTATTCTCTTCAATCTCAGTGAATAGTGGCTTTTTTGTCGAATTGCTTCAGAATATTTTTAGGCAAAGCATGTATTTTGCTTGCTATAGCTTCCACTGAGTGTGAATATATCTTGATTTGTTACAACTTTTCTCCTTAGATGGACGAGGTGAAAAGACACGCCTTCTTATCAGGGTCAGTGAAAAATTAATCTATATGCGTCTACAACGCACTTCCTGTCTGTATATTTTGTTTAGTAAATTCTTTCTGTAGATAATCTAACTTGTTCAGACAGTAGTTGGTAATTACATTTGTTCAATTTAAATGGGACTTGTATAATTGTTATAAACGGTCCACTAATTCTTGTTATTCGTTATCGGCTGTTATTTGCCGTTATAGCTAATCACAGACGATCTCATGTGACCCCAGACAAAAACATTCTTCACTAACAGGGGGCATTATACCAAATGGGAGCCCTGTTTGTCAATAACAGGATAACATTGACTGATAAATGTGGCATGACGTTATCAAAAGTAACCAATGAAATGAACCCGGTTTCCGGAACGCTTGTTTTTGAAACAGAAGTTGTTTGCACACAAGGCCGAAAATTATTTTAAAACAAATAAATGCAAATATATATACTTACTTAATATAGAATTTGTACTGTACTTAATTCCTCAGTCACTTACTGTATTGCAAATTGTTCAAATTGTCTTACAGAACAAGAGATCTTACCCACGAACCTGAAGTAAAGGAACTGACTGTAGTAAAGGTGCTGTAAACCTATGGTCAGCTACAGGCATGTGTAGGGGGCTTATAAGCGGAATAAAAAAATGTTTCGGAACTACAAGATAAAACGTACCTGAGAAAACTTAAAGCTAACATTATACCATTACAATTTGAGTTACATATATAAAACATTTATTGTGTGTCACAATAAACGGACAATTTAATTAAAAAACTCTTAAATCGACCTGTGCGACTGGAACAACTGGAACAGAACAGAATGAAAGTCAAAAACTAAAATTATGTACAGATGGTGGGCTTGTAAATTGAGAGAGGGGAGGGGGGCTTATATCCAGAATAATTTATTGTTGGCAAATGGATGGGCTTATATCCGAGAGGGGCTTAAAACCGGGGGCTTATAAGTGGGATTAAAACGATATATACAACAATTCAATTGAAACTAAACATAAATTATGCAGTACAGTATTTTGTTTATAAGGCTAACTGCTCAAGTGGAGGTCACTTGGAAGTTTAAAAAAAACTGGAAATTTTTTATGTGTAATGCAATGTCTTAACAAATAGCCAGTGCTTAGCAGCATGCATCTTAATCGAGTTATACTTAAGAAAGCTTAAACCCTGAGCTTACAAAAATTTTGTTTTTTGCAAAGTTCTGTATATCTAGTGTTACCTTTGTGTGCAAATAACCTAGTATTCTCTAAACTAAAACTTTCGTTTTTCAGACTGAATTAATTCCATGTAAGGACGACCTGGACCCAGATGTGCTGAACAGCATGTCATCGTTGGGCTGCTTCAAAGACAAAGAGAAGTTACTTGAAAAACTACTGAGCGAGGAGTAAGTGAATTGTAGACAGTTTACTCGACGTGTCACTGGGTCACTAACCCTTTCAGCAAGTTTATCAACATCCATCTTCTCTTTACAACACGGATACAAAATTAATTGTTTTGTTGTGAGAGTACAGTTGCACCCCATCAATTCGAAATCCCAAAGGGAAAAGCAAATAGTTCGAATTAACGGGGGCTTGAATCAACGAGGTAAAAACCAGTAGTAAAGCACTCTAAGGGGAATGAATGTTGCTTCAAATTACTTGGGACTTTGAATTACTAGAGTTCGATATATCGGGATCCAGCTGTTTAGGAAATGATCACACACTTCAAGCTATCCAATGTGAAAAGCTAAACTCTCCTAAACTGTTAAAAGGAATGTATGGATACCATTAACGAGAACTTAGCAACACATCATTGGTCGTGTTTGGAGCCGAAAAGGCTAATTAACTGTTAAAAATAAGCTCTGTTTTTGTCTGTGTCATACTTTTAAATTTTCATTTTGATACGAAGTATATAATTACATGCAAACAAACTGACTGTTAATTAGTATTATGTGAAAAGTTATACAAAATGTTATTTATGAAGTACTGTAACCCTTATTACACTACTCAAATATCCCAGAAATTGAACTCTCATGTATACTGTACTAGTACTCCCACTTAATATATATACTTTCATTGATATTTCCCTACAGAAGTAACATGGAAAAAGTCATTTACTTTCTTTTGCTGGGTCGGAAGGAACGGTTACCTTGCAGCGAAGACAAAGACGTTGCATCTTATCCACTGAAGCATTTTAAACCAGAATTAGGTTGGGACATTGAATTGCTTGTTTCTCCTTGCCCTGCTAAAGCCGATTTTGTAAAACCCAAGACTCAACCTTTGAACAAGCTTTCCAAAACCTGTTTATGTACTGTGACCTTTCATTTTGATTTTCTGACAGAGAGTAGAAGTGACAAATGTTCATAACTTCGCAAAACTCATGATCAAAAGTTTATTTGATGTTTGAAAATAGCTGGACAAGATCAAGTTAACAACTGAAGGAAAATTAGTTTGATTTAAATATCGGGACGGATCTGTTTAAAAGGTTTTTGTTATCCATTTATTGTAATTTAATTTAAACAATGCATGGACAAGCTAGCTTTAATTTTCCGCAGTTGTTTCCCTGAGTCTATATTGTTGGAAGCTCTTGGTGAATGCAAGTTACAACAGCTGTACAACACTGGTATTGCATAGTCATGTATGATTGGCAAACTTTCTGTGTTGACATGATGGGCAAAAGTTGATAATTATTAATTATAGTATACAGCCTTTATTTTTTATAGATTTTTGCCATGAGATTGATTGGGGCTAACAATGCTTTGAGAGTTCAACATCAACCTTATTGTAAAAAAATACAAAATGCAATACTGTACTTATTATCAATAGTTTTATATCAATAATATCGTCTTTTGTACTAAATATAAAATACTCATTTTGCTCAGGCGTGGGTTAAACGTCGAACTTCACATGCGCCAAATCTAATGCTTATGAGTAAATTCTATTTACATCACTTGCATTAGGTTTGGCACATGTGAAGTTCAACGTTTAACCCGGTCCTTACACATGATCGTCAATTCAAAAAAAAAATAGTAAAAATTGCGGGGTTTTTTTTATTAAAAAATCTGGACGTCTTAACTATTATACAATTCTATCACACAAGTTGCCAGCATCAACAGTTTCTGACACTCACTAATCGCCATTCAATTCAGAGCCATAACTATGCGTGCACATACGTTAAACACTTTTTAATAGAATCTTGACTTGTAAAGTGAACTAAAATAACCATAACTTGTACCCATGGGTGAAACTGTACAAGCATACACAGCTAAGCATATTCACTTTTGGTTCACACTTTTTGTATTAATACGTTGTCTGTATAGTAGTCGATGACCCTCCCAGGAAAAGGGTTGATTCTTGTGGCTCGCCAAGGCTGGAGAGAGCGAAACGGTAAGATCGCATTAGTCCTCTTCCTATAAGACTAAGAGAGAGGCACTTAGAGCTTTTACTGTTAAGTTAAAATACAAAACAATTACAGTATGAAAGCTTAATTGCAAAGTTTAAAAGCTAAATATAAAACTGACTGATAATAAAACTAATAATTAACATCAATACAAAAAAAATCCTCGAAAATTTTCGGTACCAAACCCATATTGTTCGTTGTAGGATTCAAGTTGAAGCTCAGGATTCTTGTTCTATTTACTTTATTTTGTAACGAATATTTAACAATGTACTTCTGATGCTTTCCAGTATACAGTTGAAGCACATGTACTACATTAGTTAGACCATGTTTGTGCTGATCTCTTCAGTTGTATTTTCTTGTTTTGTTTTAGGAAACCGCTGACTCCAGATTCTTCACCTGGTGTTATCAGATGTGCGAGGACAAGGGCAGAAACTGTCGGAGCTACAGTTTTGTCGCCAGGAAGACCACGAGCGGAGACACACACTGGCACAACGAGGTATGATTGACACTGGACAGTGAACAGTAACTGAAGTCATACAAACCCTTTTATTAGCCAAGTGCGAAATCCGTACGGCAAGTAATGGACCGAGCTTCGCGCTTGGGCAATAAAAACAAAGAAGGAAAAAACGAAGATCCACAACTTGCCGTACGGACCGAGCAAACGAGGCTAATAAGATGTTTATTATATGGCTGCGATTGTTCCGGTTTTGAAAAGGTGATCAAGAGCTAGCGGTCCGTACGGCTACTTAGGGACCTGGAATTGACCAATCACAGCACGCGAAATCTGTCAGTCATATAATCAATTATTGTTACAGTGAGGATGTTAACTGTTGGGGGCATCATTCAACACATAAATTTATTGTCAACCCACAATCCATCTGTAGTTGGTCAGTTTTCATTGGGCACTTGCTTGATCACATTCCGTCAACGCTCGATTATTCCCAAAAATTGAAAATGATGATTGAATATACCCTCTGACTAATATCTAAGAAAACGCTCGGTTGTTTGTCCAAATTTATGCGGACCTTTTGCTATCATTGGCTGGAGATATCAAAGTCATCAGTTGGCAGACTGGGTTTGATGCTGGCCAACCGTAATCAAGTCTCGATGGCCACCGCTGAAGGTCGGACTTGATGGAACACCCCTTCTATTTCCCCTTGATAGGGCATTTTAACTGTGTTGTTACCATTCTTGAAAACTCTTGAATTTTTCACTTTAACTGCAAAAAAAATGGCCAAAATGAGCTGTTTGTCACAACCACACAAAATATCTTTAATTTTACAATGTATGAAAACCAAAACGGTGGCTCGACATTTCCCAGTGAGCAATTCTTTTAAAGCTCAATGCTAAATTAAAATACAGAACAACAAAGTTTTTTGTTGATGAAGGTCCTTGAACTGGCTTGAAAATGTCCTGAAAAGTAATGGAAAAGTTCTTGAATTTCACAACCAGTTAACAGTGGCAACCCTGTCATGTAAAACTGGGCTCAGAACTTCATTGTTGTATTGTAATATTGTACGTGTATAGTACCCTGAGAGCAGAGATCTCTCGTGTCCCCACAAAGAACGAGACAGGTAAAAATAGACCCATCGGCTCACTACTGGCACGTGAACAGCGAATGTGAATAACGTGATGTTTACGAAATCTCGCGCTAGCGTAAGGTAGATTCGGTGGGAAGCGTGCAGAGGTCTCTTTTTCCTCTCGTTCTTCGTGGGGACATGAGAGATCTCTGCTCGCAGGGTAAGTGTTCAGTAAATGAATGGGTCTCGTTATTCCAGATGCATTTTTTTGAGCCAGTGCATTTCTTTATTACCATAAAGAAGTGTAATATCATAAGAATAAATTGATCAGTTTATGTTTGTCCCATAGCATTCATCCCTTGTTCAGCCCAAAGAAGCAGCCAATTAAACTGCAGACGAGTCCTAACCAAAGCCCCCCTGTCTCCCCCTCGCACACCACACCCCCTGGGAGTCCGTGGAGGTCACGCCTGGCCAACTTTAAGCACGCTATTGTGGGATCGCCAAAATCGCACAGGAGAAAACAGCCTGGTAGGAGTTTTATATTGTTGAGTGATAAGATGAAAGAACTTAGTAAAAGCAGTACTTAGCTTTCAGAGTATTAAAGACTAATCCACGGAACCATTGTAGGACTCTACCAGCAGCATTTGAGACTTATACAAGACACTGAATGGACTGAAAAGAAACGAAACTGCTGCTATTTAAGACTATGCCGACCAGCACCGCATTCATACAGACATTGACTAAACAACTACCACAGACTATCTTAACTCTGCCGACTTATACTTGAAAGCTGGTTTGCGAAACTAGAAACTTATCCACTGAATTGTTGTAGAACTCTGCCAGCGGTATACAAGAGGCTTGTGCAAGACCCTAAACTAGAAACTTATCCACTGAATTGTTGTAGAATTCTACCAGCGACAAACAAGGTTCCTATACAAGTCACTTAACTAGAAACTAATCTACTGAATTGTTGTAGGACTCGACCAGCGGTATACAAGAGACTTATACAAGACTCTAAAGTAAAAACAAAACCACTAAATTGTTGAAGGACTACCAGCGGCGTATGAAACAGTTTTACAAGCCACTAAATGGGCGGTAGAGAAACAAAACCGCCACTAGTTAAGACTTTGCCAACTACCACCCCATAATTACAAAAATTTGACGTGCATGACCAACCCAACATTGATTGTAAAGATGACTTACACACAAATTGTGTATTCAGCCATTCATTGAGTGAGATCTGTTGGACATTCCCAAAAGTCCATAAATGACTTAACTGATAATTTGAACTATAGGTTTGCTGTTTCTTAGCAGATCTATTTAGTAGTACGTTAGAAAATAGAAGTTAAACAACTAAATAAAGAATTTATCCAAATGGCGTTCGTCACCATGCTGTAGCGGTTTTCAGAAAGACGTCACCCTGCTATCATTAAAAAGAATTTTTTTTTTCACTAATTGCTGTTATCTGACTGTTATGTCTTGTTCTTTTCTCTTATTAATAATTATGTATCTTTATTGTGTATTAGTTCCTGAAGAATCAACAAGCTCCGTGAGTCATTCGCCAGAGAATTCACCAGAGTAAGTCAGAGCGGTTTTCATTTTCAGATTGGTAGTTAGTCACTTTTGTAAAGAACATGTAAGTTAGTTTAATAACTGTAAACTAGGTAAACTTTTATTTTGATGCTTACTTAATCAACATAGCTTATGAATCTAATTGTTCAATAAAAAGAAAACCTATTACAAAATATAATCACAATAAAGAAGTGATAAAATTAATTACTGTTTTGTACATTTGCACTGCAGGTCAACAGAAAGATTGTTGTACTTAAAATCTGATAAAATATACAATCACGTAGATACTCTAAAAATTAGTAAAATGCTGAAATGGACTGACATTGCGACAAACTGTGAAATTAGTAGAATAAATCCTGCTTTTTAAATGTTTTTATAATCTTGTTCCACAGCAATTAGTAAATAGCTGCTGTACTCATCTAACTAACTCCTGTTTCCATACGCACAATACAAAAAGAATTGTGAAGGACAGTACTTCACTCGTACATTCTTTATATATCAATGGAAAAGATTAAATTGTGTTAAATAAAAAGAACCTCACAAAACCCAAAACATTCACTTCCGATCCTTGTTTTGTGCGATTTTTGTGCTCGTATCTTCAGCTTGAATTTAATTATTGACCTATTATTTTGACATAATTTGTTGATTTGTTCACTCCATAATTAATTTTTCCAGTCTGGTGAAGAAATCCTGGTTTGGCCATCTGGTGTTACACCACAACAGCCACCACAGTCACGAGGTACAGGTGTATAATTATCATATCTCCGTTTTCCTTTCTACATGGTTACAACAAACAACAGTGAAACAGCAGTTCCTGTACAGAGTGAAGTGTTACCGCGCAGCACAAGGATTTTTAGCTTTCTTTAAGTTTTCTTTCATTTTACTTTTTGTTTTGTTCAGTGAAGAAAAGTTTTCCTGTAGACATTTTCAACAATCAAATTAGTAAAAGAGCATAATTATTTGAAAATTCTTTCCTTAAAACCCAATTTTACTAACCGTGTTTACTATAAGAGTTTTTAAAAACATTTGGAAATAGCTCTCTTTCATTGGATGTTGTTAACTTTTGTTTTTCTAATGATGTTACTGTAGTTTTTCTTTTGAACTTTTTAAATGCCCTTAAGTAAGTTTTACCAAAATATCAGTGACAAAAATTTGTCTAGTGTGCCGAATCTTAGAGTCAGACAGATTTAGTTCTAGTGATAAATCTTCACTCTCCTGAAAAAAAAGTCGGCTAGTGTGCGATGCCCTTAACTAAAACTAAAATATTTTTTCTTTTAACAGCCGTTCTTCATCGTATTACGAGGGAAGCCTTTTGGTACAGTTAAAGCAGATATTGTTCACGCTTTCTTGTCGGTAAGTTTTTATTTTTCCTAGCTTTAGTAACACAGATGGGACCATTATACATTTGGATTAGCTTCAAAAATAGCTGTAAATTTGCTTCTATCTGTAGTCGTAAATTAGTTATAGTTCCTTCACAAATCAGTATCTTAAAATACCACCTGAAATTTTGTCACAAAATATATTTTAAGTCCTTAATACATGATAAACACTTTGTCCAATTTTTTTCTGTTCCTTCACAGATTAGTCACTTAACGCATTGTGTACTGTCACAGAACACTTTCAAAGCAGAGTACAAGAAAGCTGGAGGTGAGTGGCCTGATGAAGGCTGCTAAAATGTATTAACCTAAAGATTTTTGTGCGTTGCTAATTTATGCTAAGTGTTATCCATACATTCTTTTTGAGCAGTTTGGGGAGTTTTTCATCTTTAATTGTTTGTGTTTGTTTTCCTTTCCACACGAGTATTTGTTTTTAAATACGTGAAATATATTTTGCAACCATAACGTTGCCTCTTTCGTGTTACCCGTTTGTTTTCATTTCATAAATTTGAATAGCTTGCAGTGTGTGATCAAATCCGGTACTCTCACAACAACACAACTTGCCTCGTTTCAATATTGTATAAGGAGAAGATACTTAAGCTGGTAAACCTGTTTTCGCCGTGCATCATACATTGTCTGCACTAAAACTTACAGTGTAGTTAACAGAAAACCATCTTCAGTGGGTATCATTGAAATCTCCAGTACTGCTCAACATGAACTCAACTCAACTCGGCTCTTTTGGGGGTTTTTTATATGTGTGTTTTCGCTGTATTTGCGGCAAGAATTTGAGATGTAGTGAAAACAATGCTGAATCGCAGAGAAAAGCCACAAACGGGCTGAAAACGAGCCGAAAATCTGGCACTTGATTTTCTTCAGAATGTTTTAATTAACTACTGTCTTGTAGCTATGTAAGCTTGAACCATATCAAAAATCACTGGTCATCTCCAAAGAGGTTGTTTTCTCAGAGCAGTACTTTTGTTGCCTAGGCCCGGTTGTTCGTAGGTGAGTTAAACTTAACCCAGGGTTAGGCGAAGCTTTAAACATATTTCTTTCGTCTAGAAAACATCTGGTGTTTCCAAATTAGTATTGAAGAACACTCCAAGGAAACCCAATTAAACCCGAAATGACAGCCCAATTTAACCTTTAAGGAGGTAAATCCAATCGTGGGTTAAGTCACTTAACCCTGGGTTAGTACTAACTCACCTTCGAACAACCGGGCCTTGGATAGCTTTTGATACTGATCAGTACATGTAATTAATTTTACTGAATTTAAATCTTTTCTTTCAGGGAAAACTACTATGTTTAGGAAACCTGTTCGAATTTTATTAGAAATCTCGCCAGCTGAGGATTCATCGGAGGGAAGCCCAGCGGCTCACACGATCGGAATCACGCTGGAGTCAGGTGCTTTCACATACAGACTTTTGTTGATCACGGCACAGTCCAGAGGAATCAGAATAGCATGAAACTTATTGCAGCGTACAACTGTGGATAGACAGACAGTCAACAGATACTGTGTAAATAGAAAGACATTCATAGACTGGCAGACAAGCAGACGCGGACAAGCAGACAGACAGACAGATATTGACAGATAGGCAAACAAACACAGGTAGGAAGACAGGGAGACTCAAGCAGACAGACAGATATGAACAGACAGCAAACACGTGCGCAGACACAGTGATGTTTCTTTAAATAATTGTTTTCTGAGGTCATGTCTGTACGTCATTGTAATTGTAATAACGTTGAAACAATCAGATACAGTACTTTCAACTATGCATCCCGATCCTAAAAGGAGTTGGATGTAGTATTAACTTGTTTTGTGCATACTTCTATTTACCCAGCAATAATCTTCCTTTTTCCTATTTTAGGACCAGTTCATCGGTTCAAGAAATTATGTGAAAAACTTCAGGTGCTTCTGCTAAGTAACAAGAGACAAGGCTCGATCGACTCCAACAGACTGAGTCAGACTATGGATGAACACATGCTGGGAGATGAGAAAGATTGCGACTCGCCTTCCAGCAGGCTTGAGCTGGCCCATCTGAGCGACACTGAAAGTGAAAGCGAGGCCCTTGATTCGCCTATGGTCGCGAAGCGTTCTCTTTTCAAGAGGGGTGGAAACCAGGAAGGGGCGGTTGAAGAAAACAAAAGTTGAGCTTACCAGATATTAGCCATACTGTAAATTATCTCTTTTTTCCCAATAATGTGAGCTTTTTCTTGTACAGGCCATGATGATATTTATATTGACCAGTTGATCTCAGTTGGTTGATCAATAGCCATGATTAGAGAATTTCTTAGTCGTCCTCAGTGCCCTCATTTCACTAAGGCTCTACTCTGAGAACGAAGTATTCCATTGGTCATTGAACAATAACTGACACCTTTTGACAATATGCTATTGTATGTTTGTTTACGGATGGCCAGTTTTAGAGTTAAGGTTTCAGCTATTTATATTGTGTTTTATCCAATGAGATCTTTCGTTCTCAGAGTAGAGGGCGACTTCCCTATTTATCCATCATTTAGCTACAACCAGGGGTTAAGCTGGTTTACTAATTAAAGCAAAT
>JAOBRG010077776.1:0-36741 GCA_027574985.1 Umimayanthus nakama | reverse complement strand
GTGAGTGACAAAATCGCCCCCTCACAATATGTCATCCATTGCACATGCGTGCAATACGGATGACATAAAAATGAAAATCACTTTCATGACCCATGATTACGCACCATGAAGATGCCATGAAAACTTGAAAATAAATTTATGACCAATGAACTATCGCAGTTTTCACAGGAATTTTATGACCCCATAACACCATGAATTTCCCATGAAATATTTTCATGGGATTTTCATGGTCTAAATTCTGAACTCATATTGGTCATGAAAAACCAATGAATCTCAGATCATGAGTTTTTCATGGCCTCAATTTCAATTCAAAAGGAACCATGAAAATCCCATGAATGCTAAATCACAGAAGTTTCATGGTCTTTATTCAAGATTTGCAAGGTCCATGAAAAACCCATGAAATCTGTGTTTTTCATGAGTCATGAAAACGCACATAGTTAAGGGCCTTTTTCATGGTATATTCATGGTATTTTCATGACCAAATGAAACTTTAAAAACAGGAAATGCCATGAAAACGCAATGAAAAATGTCTTGAAAAAATCATGGCTCATAGTGATTACTTTAGATTGAACTCAGTTGTGAAGCTATAGTAGACCGAAATTTTCTGCTTTAGAGCTTTTTCCCGCGGCAGTATTCTCAATGATTCGTTGATACATTCCAATCTGTTTTAAAATCGCGCTTTTAGTCAAACAAAGACTGCATCTAGCTTTAACGTAGCAGTGCAAAAGTTTTTGTGCTGCTGATAGTTTTGAACAGTTTTCAGGTTCACTCAAATTCAGAGGTATCACTTACAGGACAGTTAATTCATCCAGTCTTGTAAATGCGCCGTTGGGAACTTCACTGATACTGTTGGAGCTCAGGTGCCTAAGAACAAAGTTGTGCTTTTATAAGCAATACATAAACACATATGCATGTGTAATCACTTAGCAGTTGCTGATTCCGAATCATTTGTGTTTTAATACAGACTTAAGAATTCACATACTTAATGTTTTTTAAAACAATTCCGCTAAAAACCCGGCCCGTAGGCTGGGGAAAGCGCCGGTTGTGCACGCTACCCCACTGTGGAGCCTAGTAGGATCGTAAAAGGTTTAAAATGATGCAAAATAGCGTGGTGGTTGTAGGATTCATAGCTTCATTGCATTTCCAGCAGTTTGAAGATTTTAAAACTTGTCCACGTCAGAGTTCTCTGTCTACATGGTAACATTATTTTTCTGATCTCGGTTTATGAGATATGCACCAACACACGAAAAATCATGAAAACGGGACTGCAGTGTTGGTCAAACTTACATGTTTTTGTATATTGTTAAGGGTTTTGATCGCACCTTGTCAACTGCAACTTTATTGACAAATGTCAGTAGATTAGAGGAAAAGGCGTTATAAGGAAAACACCGTTAGTGGACAAGTTTACGTCAACAGGTTGCGAGATGTCATGCATAAAAGCCCTTTGCATCCATTTCCCCTGCTTTGACATGAAAAGCCATTGGGAGACCCTGCCACAATTAAAACTATGGGCTACTTAAAAAGTTTTGATTTTTTAAAATAGTGCTGAGCAGCCATTATTAACCCTACTGGTTACCCCTTTTCGTACGGGTTCATTTGCTTCAGATAACCATTTTAATCTCTTATACGACAAGAGACTTGTTTCGGAAGTGGTGGGTTCGAATCTCACCGGGTTCAGAGATTTTTCTTTTTCTCCACCTTGGTTGTTTTCTTTTCTAAAGCTATCGCTCGGAAGGTTTCGTTTTGGATGTTTATACAACTATTCAACCAGCCACCTTTAAAGCCAGGATAATTGTTAAATAATGCTGAGCGGCCAAGCCTTACCGGTGAATCTTTTACTTGGATTAAATGTAGACTGTTTTACTTACAAAGTTCTTAAGGTTACCGTTCACCTTGAGCTGTGTTTTTAGTTTTTTGTAAGGAACTCCGTTAATACGCATCGGATACCCACAAACCTATATATCAGTGGCAAGCTTATAAAATTATCTAAGTGATGGTGAAAAATTTTTTTTAAAATTTTAGTTTGTAAACGAATGCAAGCAACATAACTCAAACTGTTTATTCAATTTCAAGACGTCAATGCGCCTGTCAGTTTCAATTTCAACCATTTTTAGTTTGTTTGTGAGATTTAGCACATTTTTTACTCTAATTACGTCCTAGCGATTTTTGATTGAAGTCGTATTTGATTTTCTGCAGGCATTTAAAGAAAAATCCCGATTTGCAGCATACAAAACTGCACTGTTTGAGTCATAAACTTATTTGGAGCGGAATTTCAAAACTCGCCAGGACGGTTTTTGTCTTCGGCTATTATTTTATTTTTAAAACTTGTCAAATTTGACGGCATGACACTAAAAATTAAGGGAGCATTGATCTTTTACATATTCGTAGTTTGAACTAAATCATGTCTCGAGAAATTCATACCTAAAGTAAACCGCGCGTCATACAATTTTACTTCCGGTAAAAACTTTCATTCGTCATATCTCGCAAGCTACCAGACTTATTGAGAAACAGTTTTTTTAACTATTTCATTTTATGTATATTTATAATCTGCGAAAATCTCAATTTCGCGGAAGGTTTGATCCGTTCCAACATGAACGGTAACCTTAACGGCAGTCCCATAAATGTACCGATAGGAATGTCTGTTAGGTGGTTGTAACTTAGACGGCTAACAAGCCTTACCGGTAACCCTTTCACTTGAATTATCTGTACATAGTTTTACTTACAAACTTGGTAACGACAGCTGCAATCCGATAAATGGGCCGTTAGTAATATTTGTTATGTGGTTGTAACTTAGATGCCTAGCAAGCCTAACCGGTAACCCTTTAACTTGGGTTAATTGTAGACCGTCTTACTTACAGAATTATTAACGTCGTCAATCCTTGAAATATGCCGATGAGAATGTCTGTTATGAGGTTACTTCCCAAATCCCTAACAAAAACCATTAGTAGTCGTTTTGAAAGCAGCTCAAAAACCTCTATCTGTTATCATTTAATAATTTTGATCAATTTTAATCGGCAATTTTATGAGGGACACTTGATATTTATTCATATTGGGTTTGTACAAATTATTTTACTCATTCTTTGGGTTATATATGATATGAGATTAACGTCACTCCGAATTGACTTTCTTCACTTTTTCGCTATGTTGTAAAACCCAAATAGTATAACAAGAAATTCTTCAATTTTCGACAGTGTGTTGCGTGTGTAGCACACCCTGGGTGCCAGACGCCATCGGGATTTGTAAAGTATTGCGTTTCACGACACTTTTGAGAAAAGTACCGACCACCTTATGTTTAGTGACCCATTGTCACATATTTCATCACTCTTCACTCATTTAACTTATGAGTTCACTTCAGTAAAGTAAATTACTTAAGTAGTTTTATTTGACAAGCCGACGGCCAAAACACAAAACCAACTAACTGAGTCATTACATCAAGCGTCCAATCCCGCTCGATAATCCATTCCGCTCAAGGGGCAAACGAATACTGAGTAAAAACAACAAAACACTTGGCATTTTTAAATGGTTGAAATAACTATCCTTAACCATTTGTTAATGGTTATTTCAACCACCACTTTTACGTTAAAACAACCTTTTATTTTTGGCGAAAATTACCTTTTTTTATGGTAGAAACTACGGTTTAATTAACCCTATTCCGCCTGGGCTTTTTTAGGGTGGTTAAATCTGGGGGGGCGGAAAGTGCCCGCGGCCCTTTACTCTAAAACTATTAATGATAATGAAATGAAATTTGGTGAGGTAGTAGAAAATTATAAACTAATTAATTTGTTTCAATTTAATTGGCCTGTGACGTTATCAATACGTCATAATGACGTCATAAATGCCAAAATTTTCGATTTTTACCAAAATTTTCCTAATCAAAATAGAAAAGTTTAAAGACGTTTCTGACTTCAAAAATCGACAAATAAACGGTACAAAATGCAATTAAACTTCGTTTTTAATATAAATAATAGTATTTAAAGGAAATCGAATAATAAAAAATAGATTTTTTCAGCGAAAATTTGCTGTTCAAATTTTACATAAGCTCTTAAAATATAGCTTTCAAATTTTGCTCAAATTCCCATTATTTAACGCTAGATAGTATACCTAAAACTGTTTTTATTCTGTTTTCAACGTTTTCAAATGCAAATTGACCGAGAAAAGCTTTCAATTTTGACAAAGTGCAAAAGACGCGGCCGCCATCTTGGATTTCTAAAATGGTGTTACGCAATAGCTATGACGTCACAGGTCACGTGTAACATAAATTATTTACAGGGAATATCGATTAATTGCCTTGAGATTAATAGTTAGCACTTGTTTCAACGATTTTGTGAATTAATGGAGAAAAATACTGAAAAAGTCAGAAATTGAAAAAACATGGTGTCAAAAACGGCATTGCCGCGGTCCCTGTCGCTTACTTGTATATAATTCAAAAGGTTTTAAGTTCAAGCAGCTAACAAGGAGTGAGAAGATTAGCCATTTTGCTCTTTCATTTACACCGTATAAAAATATCACAGAGACTACTCTATTTATAAACTGAATATTCTTTTTGTGTCTAGTCTAATATCCTAACTCCGTGTAAAGATACTGTTCCTTTGAGAAGGAGTGGAGGGAAGATTATTCATATCTCAAGAGTTCGGCTCGTAGATACCTCAACCGTGTACAACTGAATTATATGTATACGTGTCTGCTCAGTTATGAAACACAGATTTGCGGTTGGTTCACAAAGACGCGGGTGGAGAGCTTGAGGTTGTGGGATAACCTACTCAGTGCAGGGTGGCATGACAATACTCCAGTCATGCAATTTTTAACCAAAAATATCCTGTAATTTAAATACTGAAGAAAAGACAATTCGCATTGCTATTTAAATTGATAACAATAAAACTGGACTAGCACGCGTGTGGTCTTCACTCTAGGCAAAGAACTCACAAAAAATTACGCACACACGAGAGGAAACAGCTGAGCTAACGGGCTCGCGAGACTTTTTGCTCAGCTGTTTCCTCTCGTGTGTGCCGGGCTTTTAGATGTTTGTATCACGACCTCGCGGGGCAAAAATCTCACCAATTTTACTTGCACACGGGAGGAAACAACTGAGCTAACGGCCTCGCGAGACCTTTTGCTCAGCCGTTATCTTTCGTGTGCGCCGGGTTTTAGTAAAGTTGACTTATACTCGTTTGACGATGATGCCAAAACGTAAAAACTAGTCCTTGATAAGTTTATTGTAACTCATGATCACTTGTACTCGTCTAAAAGGTGGGCGGTGCGGTATAATCCAGCGCCGGGGTTCCTTGCCCCCGACTCGTCTCATTCAAAAGTCCTGAATTCAATCTACAAGCCAGCTGCTGGTGAGTAAAACGTTTAGCAGTACTTAATTTTATTTACACCGAACAAAAACCAACAGCAAATATTTTATTTACAAACAGAAAGATCCTGTTCGTTCGAGAAGCTTTGAGAGAAGGTATGAACAGCTCAAGAGCTCGGCTCAAAGACACCGCAACTGTGGGTTACTGTATATCTGTTCAGCTGTGAAACAAAGGCAAAAAACTTGAGTTGAGAACGGGGCCGGCCGAAAACTTTCGCTCCCTGCTCCCCCATTTCGTGTGCTTTTTTCATCACCTTGACTAATTCTGCCCCTTCTTTTTGTAGTTTCCTTTTCGTAATTAAGAGTGATGTAAACTTTGTCGTAGTCAATGCTGTTCTCGCTGAAAACGAAGCGTTTTGCGAAAACCGTATCCCTGTCTTCTCTGCAAACAAATCTTGCAATTATTGGCCAGCTTGTCTTACCGCTGCCGAGTTTTCCCAATCTGTGTATGGCGTGGAAGCGCATGCTGTCAACGTTCAGGCCCAATTTTTCCCTCATAATATTTTGAATAATTTCTCCAGTGTCCTCATTTTCTCCTTCGAGGATATTTTGAAAGATGAGGTTTTCTTTTCTCGTGTATGCTTCTAGTTTTATGTTTTTTTTCGTTTTGTTCTTTGAGCTTTTCTTTCAACTCAACAACCTCTTTCTCCATTTCATTTTGATACCTCTTAAAGGTTTGTCTTCATATTCTTCGTTTCTTTGCCACAGTTCGTTTAAACTCATCTTTAAACTTAAAATTAAGTTCAGACGTTGTTGGACAAATTTGTCAAACTGTTCTGGTTTGGTATTTTGCTGGTTTCATTTGCAACAAGTACAAATGGCAGGATTCCCGTGATTCGTTTTGTGCTCCCTTTGCTGAAGTCAACGAGCTCGAGTTTTTAGACACATTTTTACAAGTAAACTAAAATCCTAAACCGCAATCGTTGTGCGTCAAACAAACAAATACACTTGAGTCAGTCGCTACACTATATACGAATTTTCGGCTGCACTTCTACTGGAAGTGTCTCAAGCCCAGAATCCAACTCCACGAGAGAAGATGGTTGGCACGTATTAAAAAAGTAGTTTGGTTTGGGGTAACACCTACACAACAAACGTGAAACGATTAGAAGTCTTACAAAAACGAAAAATTCGTATAATTGACTTTGTAAAATTCGATGCCCATACCACTCCCCTGTTTGCCAAATTTAGCTCTTTAAACTCCAAGATATAATCACTCTATAACTATATACAGCTTGCTTCATGCACAACTTTCATAACCCAAAGATTCCTAATGCCTTCAATAGTTTCTTCACTCCAGTTAGACAAAGACACAATTATAATACCCGGTTTAGCTTCCAATCAACTTTCGTGCTTCCAAAAGTTAGAACCAACTATGGAAAATTTAATAGTCGCCTTTTTGGTCCAAAAGTTTGGAACGAAATCGAAGAGCCACTGAAGACTTTGAGTTTCGCATTGACATTTATATATAACTTTTCATAAAACTAGATTTTATGTGTGTATGTTAGTGTTCTCCTTATTTGTATTCACCTTACTTTAATCTTATGTTTATAGACTTTTTTTCCCTCCTACTTCCCTTGCTAAATGTTCACAATTTTAATTTCTCTGTATATTGGGCACCCAACTAGATTAGCTTGTATGGTTATTTCGGGTGTCCAACCACTATCTTCTTTTCAAGCCTTTCAAATGTTGTAATTTTGTAACACATGCAATAATAGTGGGAAATAAAGTTTTGTTGTTGTTGTTGTTATTGTTGTTATTAAACTCGATTCTATAACAAACAAAAACATAACCTAATTATTTAACTTAAAAGCGATGTGAATTTCAAAATCTAGTCGTTTAATATCTGAAAAAGTTGACTAATGCAATGAAAATTACAACTGTGTTTTGTACTCCCTTTGTTAAAAGGCAACCTGAATACCAATCAAGTTTGTTGAAAAACAGATGCATACATGCAACCTCAGAAAAAGAAACTAAAACTGCGATTCTTTGTGTGTCAAACAAATAAATATATACATACAGAAAGTTTCTTCGAGAAGCTTTGAGTGAAGGTTGTATGAACAACTCAAGGGTTCCGCTCATAGACACCGCAACCTTGTATAGCTGAATTCCGTATAAGTGAATTGTGAGCTTGACTTTCCGCGAGAAAACTGTTTAACCAAAAGAGTTGTATAAAGACTTAGCTGACAAAAAACTATTTACGTTTCCCTTTAAATAGAAATTACAAGAGCTGGACTAGTGTGCGCGTGATATAGTCACACAAAAAATTATGTTTCTTGTTTTGATGAAACAAAGTTTTACTGACGGCTACATGAAACTGAATCAGATTTCCGTGAAGTTGCAACTCCCTGCAGGTTGTCAAGACAAAACTCGAATACATACTAAATAAAAATAGTTAACTAAAAAGCTACTTGCAATTCAAATTCGTTAAATATCAGAAGAAGTTCACTGGTACACGCATGGTATACATATTTTAAAAAATGTTAAAAACTGTGTTCTTTGTTTCGTTGGACGAATAAAAGTTTACGGCTACAAGTCTAAAGTGCAGATTACATGCCTACGAGCACGTTAGGAAAACAAAACTTAAATTAAACCTGCACTACGTCAAACAAATAAATGCATTTGTGTGAGTCATTTCAGTACGAGTATCCCCGATCTCAAACTCAAGACGGCTTTGAGGAAAACAATACGGTTTTAAAAAGAAAAGTAAATTTTGCATTTCTGTTCCAAATCCCAGCCTGGATTTTTCTTACGTTGTTCTTAGTTTTTGGCCAAGTTTGAGTCTCGTTGTTCTTACAAAAATTGTTCTTTTAAAAATCAACGTGTATATTCTTTGGACGTTATTAAGCTCTCAGATTCCGACCCAGCAAAAAAAGTTCACTTTTAACACTCGTATTCATGGTTAATCACTGATACTCAATCAAAACGTGGTCGGCACGGTAACTTCTTGTGGGTGACTATAGTCCCGAGTCGTATAGCTCATAAGTCTTGAGTTCGAACTCTTGCCCAACTCAGCTGATCAGCTGCGAGCAAAATGTTAAGACATGATCGGCCAGAACAACACTAGTACTGTTTGCTTTCCATATACACTGACAAGTCAACGTCACAGTAATTTTATCTAGTCATACTTTACTCATAATCTTCGAAGTTCTAAAACTGATCTTTTTATAACCAAACCGAGGACACAGTCCTTATTTAAACAAAAGTTTTTCATACGAAGGGGCTAAACCAGAGTAACTTCCAATCACAGTCGAATGCAGTGCTGATTTGTGTGAAGATGGCGATTGTTAAGTTCCATTGATGGTCAAAACGTTCCGGTTCTTAATTCCACAAACTCTTCACGTCAACCTGTTTCTAACACATGTCTTTAAATCATCCCGTATGTACGAGTGGTCTTCGTTGTGTGGCACTTTTTTGCTGCTAGACATTCACGCGAGCTTGTGACACATGCGCCCTATGACCGGCTCTCCCAATCTAACTACGTTGTATACAGTAAGATTAGTTTGACTATAGATGCTGTTGGTGAATCTCGATTTTTGTCTAATCCCTCTACTCAAACTTTTGTTAAGAGCGTCAATAATAACAAGCCTGTCATGTGGTTCGATGATCATTCGGGCTCAGATTTTCGTGGAGACCTTTCTGTTTTCTGGTTCTTCAACTATATAATAGTGATCCGAAAATTTCACCGATGAATGCCACTCTTCTTAGACCTAACACCAAATGCATTACCAGCTCCTGCTACACAAGCAGTTCCCGCGAGCCTTCGTGTTCATTGTTGGCAGCAATACCTTTCCAATGATTGCTTTAAAGGAAGAAATTTTGTGAAATCTCCCCCGCCTTGGTCGCAAGTAAACATTTTCATTTAGTAGATTTTTAAACGCACATAATTCGTCATAAATCATATTGAAAACGTTTCTGATGACAAACTGTACTTTAGATTTGAATTCAGAATAAAACCGAAGATGGCGATTCTATTTTTCAGTAAGCCTAAACGTTTACTATGGCAGGTTTTGGTCTGAGCAGCGCCATCAGCAGGGTCTACACACGGGTTCATTCAGAAAGATGTAAAAATTTATTATGAGCTGAAATTCCGTGTGCAGTGTGAACCGAACAACGTTCAAAAGAGAGCCGGCCCAGTACTCTAAGAATCGTGATGTTGAACCCCGATAAATGGTAATTATATAAGGGTTACTGTGATATTAAAAAGCTTCCCAAGCTCAGAAGAGTTATGCATTTCTTCAAAAACAGATTATATATCTATTGGCATTTACAATCAAACCAGGTCAAACCTTTTGCCCAAGAATCAACATTTGGTTTTGTTGTTCAAAACTTAAATTCATTCTTCGTCCGAACTTCTCAAACTTAAATCGCAAACGGACTTCTTAAACCAAACTTTGATTTGAATAATTAAATTTTCTCGGATAACTGAACAATAACCTTCGCGTGTCTTCTCCCACTCGTCTCCCTAGACAAGTCGATCCTTCCTCCCTTGCTTGGGGGGTCCGTGCGCGTTTCGTTCATTCAAAAGTTGAAATATTAGAATTCATTTTTGAATTCAATTGTTTGAAAAATTAGAATTGAAATTCATTAGTAAACTTTCTTATCAAACAAAATAATGAAATTAGTTTGTAAATCCTTGTTTCAAGGTTTGAATCGACACAAGTATTATCCCTAAACCAAAATGTTAAATGATTTTGAACCGCCCGTTTGCTTTCTTATAAACTGTTTCGTGCGCTGTTCGTTCATTCAGAAATCAAACACTTGGAATAGAAAATTATTTTCAATTTTCATTTTTTTTTGATAGATGACAAAGGAAATTCATTTGTGAATTCCTTAATCAAGCTATCGAACAATAAAATTTTTCTGTAAAGCCAACTTTTAAGGCGTTGTATTAATTCCAAAATTATTCTGTTCTATCAATTCACTTATTAGATTAGAATATGTTCGCCACACTAAATGATTTTTGAATCGCCCTTTTGCCATGTTATAAACGCAACCAACCAGGCAACCATTACAGGGTGGGTCTTGGTGCGCTGCGAGTCTCGGTTGTAGAGTACAAACCGGGGTCATAGGGGACGTTAATCGTGGTAGGGGTGAGTTCGTTCTTTTCAAGTGTTCTTGTGGCATTAGGATGGCAGCGGAAAAGATCTTGGTCTAAAACAAGGATATGCAAGACATGGACAGTGTTGTCATCGTTGAGTTTATCACAGCACTTGCTGTGGAGCACCTATGAACACAAGAGATAATTAGTTAGTTGAAAAGCACATACGTTCTTGACATCAAGGGCTTAGCCGGTGAAGATAAATGAGAGGAGTGTCAGACGTTGCTGCACCAAACACAATTGAAACACAACATTCACCGAAGTTCTATTAACAAAGTGTGTTTGTTATATGCTTCATCCACCAATGGTAGGAACAGATTAAGCTTTTTTACCCGAAATCCGACCAGGCAGACCGAAGATACATTGCTCTAAAGTTAAGTGTTTCGAGCGAAAATGAGGTAAAAGTAGCCGATATTTTGAAAGCAACTTCTTTAAAAATCAGCTAGATATATGAAGCGCATCAACAGGAAAAGGGTGCATCGCGATCGGCAGCCTGATGTAGCTAGACACAAGTTCGTTCCCGGCAAGCCTCTTTTCCTGTTGTCGCTCTAGATTGTTGATTGGTCAACTTACATTATGATAATGGTCAGACACGTGACTTTGCAACTGTAACGTTGGGTTTATTTCACTTCATTTCAGGTTGGGTCTGGCACAGTTTAATGTTCTTAACAGCCACCGCCTGGGTGCGCCGCCTGCACTAGTCCTCGTTATTCCTGGTCCAGATAAGAGGGGGTTGAGAGAGCTTCCAGGTTGGCTACAGGCTTACACTTAAGTGCTCCGCCCACTGTCCAGACACTCAGTGAAGGTAGTTTAAGAGTTGAGTTCATGATAATAGCCGTTATTCCCGGAGAAATGCTATCCGCGTTTGGGATTGTGCGATATATTAAAGGGGGACAGCCAAGATGTTAAGGGTGGGAGAAGGAGGGCTCGCGAGCTCGAGGACTGAATTAGGCCACGAAGGGGCCAAGGATGGCCAACTTGCAGGGTCTCAGGTTAACAGTAAGCAGCTAGCGCTGTAAGGGGAGCCTTGGAAGTGGCGGAGCCTTCAAACTGAAGCGCATCAACAGGAAAAGGGTGCACCGGCAGCCTAATGTAGCTAGACATAAGTTCGTTCCCGGCAAGCCCCTTTTCCTGTTGTCGCTCTAGATATATATATACACTTTACCCTACGTATTGCCCAAGTCCTCTATGAAGGTTTAACCTTTTTGACACAAGAAAAGCAATATAATATGGTATCAACGTGCTAAGCCAGCGTTCAGTAGCCCTAGAAAGTACGTACAGGGGGGGGAGGTCAATCCGACCCCCTCTCTCAATTTTTTGCCTAATTTTTTTTTGTTCCTTGACCGAGTTCCAAAAGCTTTGGCACACTTGTTCTTTATTTATTAACACATCTGTTGACCGACAAGATCGATGACGTCATCATATAAGTCAAGCAACCTGTGTGTTGCATATAAAAGTGGAATTTTTCGCTAAAAGTGCGACAATTTTTGCCTCATTACTGAAAAATTAACATTATTTCTTACAGTTTTGTTTATTCCAATCGCTTAATGTTGTTTTCTTACCATTTTCAGATTTCAATTCGAAAAACTGCCGAAAATTTGAAAACCCAAGATGGCGGCCGCAATGACGTCATTTGTTTTGTTGTCACTGCCATGGAAACTATTTAAACACCACGTAGTTTTGATCAATTTAAGGTACAATAAAAGTTCTTTATGTATACAAAATATCAAGTCAATCGGATGAAAGATGTCAAAAGTCGAGGGGAGAGGGGGGGGGGAGTCGATTGACCCCCCCTTAATCCTTTGTGTAACTCTTTTACCCTATGATTTAAGGGTTTTTTTAAAATTGCACGAGATCGGTCGATTTATTCATGAGTTTAATGAGCCATGAGTCAATAAGTCAGAGGAGTATTTTTCTATTTTTTCTCTTTTCCTAACCCTAACCCTATCCCTAATACTATCCCTAACCCTAACTTTAACCCTAGCCAATCGTTCACTTGACTCATAGGTGACTCATTGGCTCATTGACTAGTTGACTCATAAAATTACGGTCCTTTAGCAGCACAATCAAAAGAGAAGCTTAGGTGCTTTGTAGACACTCTAGTTTCAGCGTGGGCCGGTCCAGCGATAAAGATAAAACAGTTGACAAGTAGAGCGGGATAACTCATGGCGTGATTCAGTGTTCAATATTGGTAAATAATCTTGTGACGTCATTTGTTTGAAAGTGGTGGTGAGGAACTTGGTTTTTAATCGTTCAGATCTTAATTCAGTTTAGACTGTGCGAGCCACGCGGTGAGAAATTTGCCAGATCCTGTGCCAGTTTGTGTCCAGTAATCACAACAGAAAACTAAGAGAGACGAAAGCTTTTCCTGTGCCAGTGAAGATTAATCCAGCAAATTTATCACAGTTTGCTTCTTGATGGTTTGTGCAACCTTAAAGTTAGTTCGGGTCGTTTAAAGTCACCATATTGTGAAATTTGACTTGCAGATTTACGATAGCAAGAGTAGAACCGAACGCTGCGTAATGCCAAATTTGGACTGAAGCTGAAGTATTCTAAACTTAACATTTTTGTTTCAGCTTGAAATGAAGAAGCCCATTGCCTTTATAGCTTGCGTCGTTCTGCATGTGGCCGCAGAAATCAGTAAGTAGTCTGAACCCGAAAATGCTTTTTGCTTTCGCAGGTGAAACCCAAATTATTTTTCTTCCCTTTTTTAGTCTGCGGTTAAATAATCGATGATCAGCTGCAAGCTAAATATTCTGTTTTTGGGAAGCTTAAGTTGGTAAGCTGTGGTAACAAACTTATTTGAGTCGCTTTTCTTTCTTAAACTTTGCGAGTTTTGACTTTAAAAACAAACTGAAACTGTGTAATGAGTTGTGACTTGATTTTGAAACCCCCCTGAAAAACTAAAGACTATCTAGATTAGACGATGAAACTGAGCCAGTCTTCTTGTAAAACTAGTTCCTTAGCAAAGCTATAAACCAAAGTTCCTATAGATGAAAACTTCCATTGTAGAAATGACCGTTTTAGTGTATGTTATAATATATATATTTTTCAAAATAGCAAGCTCGTCTAACATTTTGATCATGTTGGCCTGTACCTTGAAAACTTGGCAAATACCATTTTTAAAAGAGTTTAATTCAGTGGCGTTTATAGTCAAAGTCTCTTATTCAATTTAACACAAGAAAATGTATTAGGTATTTGGTACAGAAATCTTTTATCCCAGTAGATCTATACTTTTGCATAGCTTTACATATAGTTATTCAATCTGCTTCATCCGTGAAATAAAAAAAAATGTTTAGACTGCTTGATTGCTGATAATTCAAGTGATATAAACTAACTGAATAATGCATTACATACCGCAACTACACGCGTTTCGAAAGAAGGTAAGATTTTTTTTAAAAAATGACTTCCAGTAAGCTATATAGTGAATTTCTACCGTGACGTCGGGGGAAACTACGACTGCTTTCCTGTCAAAGTGTGCACGAAAGCAAGACCCATATAATTAGATGATCCATAAACGGCCCGTCTTTTTTAAAAATACATTTAACACCGGTTTAATATTTCAGACGTGGTCGTTGTCAAGGAATGCCTACTGGCTACAAATTACACAATTTATGCATATAGTAATTGTTTCATATCCAAAGGAAAAAAGCGGTTTCTAAAGAAGTTGCGCTACCAACCAACTAAAAGAGTAAACCAGTTCTCTCGAGTCACGATGTTTGTTGCATGCGGAGCAAAACGCGGAGCAGAAATCTTTTTCAGAATGTAAATTACGAACTTATTTTTTGGTTCCCAATTTTCTTTCCCTCAACAGCTGCGAAGGCTGCGGGATATGTCATGAAGGCTCATCAGATCTTAAACTCTATTTTAATTTTATCAAAATGCTTTAGATTTTTCGTTAGAGTAGCGCCAACAAAAATCTCTAGGACTTTATCGAGAACAAGCTCAACAACTGACGAAAACTGATCAATGCAAATCTAACAACTTTGAGACAGCCTACCAGCGCAACGAAAATAGATTTGTTTTGGGGTTCCATAAACTGATAAATCACGATGAACGTTACGATAAACTCGAGGTTTGCTCAGCACCTTGGAGCCAGGTGCGACAAAGCAAACAGTTAAATAAGGAGAGTTAATGAAGAGCCAGCGACTGGTGTTTGACTAACATAAATCTTAATAAGCTTTCAAGTAGCATATTTTCAGGATAGAAAGTATCCGTGCTTTTCCATCGTCCGAGTATCAGGAGTAAACAGCTAGTCTCTTCCTCATTTTGCTGCCTGCTACTCCAAGAAAGGGGACGTGATCTGATAAAGTGGCCAACCATCAAATCCATCTCCTCCCCTCCTCTTCCCTTCCACACAGAGAGAGTAAAAAAATGCCCACAGATCCCCGCGTGCGTATATTTTTCTGCCCCAATCCTCCCATATGTCCCGACTGCCTTCGCTTGCTCTTCTATCCCTTTGAACTAACAAAGAATCCAGTCGGTGGACAAGCTCTCCTCCTGAACCTTTCTTTAAAATTGTTTTGAAGGAGAAACAGGTTGTAAGTAATTCAGTGAAAGTGATAGCTATTGTCAAGACGACATTTGATGGTAAAATAAAGTAATGTATTTTATGTACCCAAAGGACGGGATGAACACCAAGTCTGCTGGAAATGTGTCAGCGGTAATTCCTTTGAGGCCTGCAACACCATCCGCGAACGCAAGTCTTGTCCCCTTCACCAGAAGATGTGTGTGTCCATCTTTCACCAGAACAACGCCACGAGTGGATTTGTAAAGGACTGTGTTTCCGAGGATGACTGTTTGAAGTCGAAAATACCGCCCTTCTGTGATTATGCTGACATTTGCGACTTCACCTGTTGTGATTACCACTGGTGTAACGCAGGCTCGAGTTATCAAATGAGTGTTATGCTTATAGGAACTACGCTCACTAGTTTTGTTGTGTATTGGGGACAACTCCAAAAGTAAACTTTAACGCTGCTCTTTTTTATTTTATTTAATTGCTGTACCTTCTAGTGAATTTATTGTTATCATCATTTCAAGCATTAGTCGACAAGAATGCACACTACCTGCAAGTAGCGTAGCTAATCTAGGCAGGTAGTGTGAGGACGCTAGAACATTACAATAAATTTGAAGAGGAATGAACAGAAATAACTATAATTTACATAAGCGGACGACTAAATATGTACCGATTAGAAAATAGAGTATTTCTAGTTTCTGAAAACTTTTTTTTTGCTATATTATCTCAAAAAGAAACTCTACTATAAATAATGCTGAGAATATGAACGGAAGGCCTTATTTCTTAAACGGTTTATTAAAATTCATAACACATCAACATTGAGTACTGAAGCAAAATTTACTGTATAAAAATGCACAGATTGTTTATGAGTTTCCTGGTTTTGTAAATCGTTTTGACCTAGCTACATCAAAGAGTTAATAAAATAAAATAAAATGAAATAAAATAAAATGAATTATTTAACAAAACAAGACTTTGGTACCAAGACCAACCGTGAACTTAACACCCTCTCATACTAGTACTGAAAGGCTCAGTCAGTTTTACAGTTGGTGCTGCTCAAACACGTACACATTTGCGCATTTTGCACCACATTTGCCAAACACCAGCCAATTATTTTTTTTCTTCGCCGCTGCCTACGCGCAAAGCGTCGCTCGAGCAACCAAAAGGGATTCTCAGTAGAACGAGAGCTGAGAGCTGGGATGAGGGATGGGGTCTTTGCTTTATTACTGGGAGACTAGTTTTGAAAAAAACTGTTTTGTGTGCGTGGGCGAGTACGCTGAACAAATGGGTTTGATCAACAAAAGTTGATATGGTATGTTTTTCGCCTGTGAGATATAGTGTTTAGCTGACGTTTCGAGCGTTAGCGTCTGCTCCGACGAAGGGCTAATGCTCGAAACGTCAGCTAAACACTTTATCCCACAGGCGGAAAACATACCATATCAACTTTTGTTGATCAAACCCATTTGTTCTTTGCTTTATTAGATGCTTTGGTTGGGTGGTATATTAAGGAGTTAATAAATCTGGACTTGAGCTGGCTATCAGTAGCAGATCAAACGAATTTCGTATCGGCAAGATTAAGAACTCAGTGTACGTGGTTATTTCACTGTGCTACTCTTTATAAACCGCTATTTCATGAACTATAAATACGGGTTAACTTGGCAAGCGTATTAAAAAAACAGATTGACTACTTTGATTCAACGCCTGCACGTTTGAGTTGAGTTAAAAAATAAACGCGAGTTGAAATCTTAATGGTAACGACGTGTGTTTTATTATATTAAGAAAATAAAAGCCTAGAAAAAGTTGCTTTGGCCATATTTTATATACAGTCCAATGGTTATTCGATTTCAAGCATTTTGATTGGTTCGGTGGTCACCGTTTATTAGCTCATATTCTAGTGGTTGATTATATGTGAAAAACGCATGGTTGTGAGGCTGTCATGTGACTCGGGGGTGGAAGCGGAATCTTGAATCATGAATCACGGCTTAAAGAAGTAAAGAATCATGAATCACATCATCTCGCAGGCTGTGAATCATGAATCATGGACAAAAATTTAATGAATCATGAATCTTGATTTTTTTTCTCATGATAACACAAAAAAATTGGTATTCCGCAATAACAAGTAAAGTGAAAGGTTTTTAAAATGCGAAATCCATCCAAAAAGATAGAAGCCAACAATTGAACAAAAGCAAACATCCTTGCAAACCTTGCTTTGTCGTCTTCGTTTTTATCTGAATGGATGGTCGCTCATGCGTGTCATCTGTCCCGTCGTTTTTCCCGTCATTTAAGCGTTGCAAAGCCTTCTGGGATCCAAAAGGGTTGTCACCAGCTTTAGCCCTGTTTCGCTAACATTTCAAGGTTAGTTTCGAGAAAGAAGAATGACATTCTGTTACACGAGTCCTGAGGCTGTTTCAGAGGATACCGAAGTCCCCGAAGACGACATCCCAATCGCAAAGAAGTACACAGTCACTTCACCGATTTCCCTTATTTCCACAAGGAGTTCCCGCCGCTGAGGCCATTTTCGATTTGTTCAGGACGTAACTGGTTACTGCAGGACTACCTCGACTCTTACATCGGTGTTACCATGAATCAAGGTATAGTTTTTTAGCTCACAGACGAAGAAACGAAAAGGGAAACTTGGCACTTGCCTTAGCCTTATGCTGCGTCCTTTGTGACAGAAACACGAAAACCAGGAGTGACTGTTAGAACTAGTTCCTTGCTTGGAAATACAGCTACAAACAAGTGTCTTACTAAAAGATTTGTTGTGCAGGAAAGTTGGCGGTGAGATGCACTTTGCTGAGGAAACACTTGAAATCATGTGGCTTGACAACAGCGACACTCAAGACCCACTCGTTCTTAAGGAAGCCTTCGTTGACAGTAAGAACTCGCCATATACCATTGTAGACCGCGTGATGATTCTGGAGTATTAAAGTACGCCCTTCCACGAAGCGAAGTGGACAGCATCGAGAGAACTATAGAGGGTGGGTGTGACAGCGACGTCGATAGTGACAGGGAGAGCAATTCAGATGGTGAGGACAGTCAAAGTCTGCCACAGCGTGAGCCTGTAGAACAAGGAGCGGTAAATCTGCATCTCGCCTGGTGCAACTATTTTGATTATGTGATGCATAAAAAAGTCGTACTTGTATTTGCTTAGGGGCCGTCGGAAAACTGAGTTGTTAACGCTTAATGTCCAATAGACGTTAAGGTCTAACCCCCTCACCTCCCACCCCCCTTAACGTCCACTCGGTATTTCCTTTTTAAGTGATATAAAACGTTATGTAGTAGTTAGCCAGTTACGTTTCTCTACCTTCAAAAGGCATTTTCGTTTCCAAAACGAAGAAATAAAGATAGAAAACATTGCGAATCTATCGGGAATAGCAATACGATCACGCTTGAGTTCGATAAACATTTCGTGTGTTACCTACCCTTGCGGCGATGAGTTTTTTCTAGCAGAACTTCAACTTTATAACAAATCATTCGACATCCAGCAAGCAACTGCCATTCTGCCATCTTTGCTTTTCAATCTGGCTAGACTGAAGTACATCACTTTAGATATGACACAACCGTGCTAAAATTGCTTTAAAACTACCATTACCCTAACGTGTTATCTTTCAAGAATGTTTTCATTCGTTTTCTTCTTGTTTCAAGAAGTAATTTTCTTAACGCCCACCTCTACCCAGCAGACCCCCCCCCCTCCCCTCTTAACGTCCATTGGACGTTAAGCGTTAACAATTCAATTTTCCGACGGCCCTTTAGCCCTTCGTGCGACACTGGTTTGCACGCATCTACACAAATCATTTTCTTAACCTTTCAGCTATTAAAAAATCACAAATTTTGTTGCACCCGGTTACAAGCCCGCAATAGGGCGCTATATAAGTATTCTATCATTATCATTGTTTATTATGTAATTCAGCATTTTCGTTGTGCCAGGACTTCAGAAATTACTGTAGTCCATTCTTAAATCAAAAAGTTAAAATAATGTTTCTTTGTCATTCTTACTTTTCAAATTGTTTAAAGCAAACCTTGACAATGCTACGCATAAAAATGAGCGAATACTTGTAACCAATGTAAGTAAACAGTCAGTCTTGTTGCATCACTAGCTAGCTGCACAAAAAACTCAGCACGCACGGATCGCGTGAGAGGGTGGTTTTTTATGGGGCTGCACGGACTGTATATGATCTCTTTGCGTTTTTAGAAAAGATGATGCCACTGTGCCAACCGATTTCGCGCGAAGGGACAATTAGTTATCAAATTAAGTATTTTATGCCCTCATGACACATGGAATTCTATAGCTTTCTGTTTGCAGTATTATGCAATATAAGAAATCGAAGAACATGCTGATATTTCTGTAATCAGTAGTGGAGAACACGGCCAAGATTTTCAAATACACATGAAGAAGCTTGAGTATGAATTCGACAATGGCATAAAATAGGAAAATAGATGTTTTCTAGTTGTACTGATTTTGTCAGTCGTTTGGCATCGAGCTGTTTTCTTTTAATCAGTCAGTCAGTTTAAGAACATTGCCGAGATTCAAATACATGTGAGAAAGCTTGAGTAAGAATTTGAAGAACATACAGCTCGACAATTGCATAAAAAAGAGTTTTCTAGCTTGATTCACTCAGTCTACGCAGTTGTATCTTTTAATTTAGTTGAATTGGCCAACATGCTGTATCAGTGTTTTGAGAACACGGCCAAGCTTATTTAGATACATACCAGGATGCTTGAGTTTGAATTTGAAGTACATACACACTGCTCGACAGCTGCATAATATTGACTGATTGAGTTTTCCAGTTTGATTCTAGTTGTGTTTTCTCATTTGTTTGGCGTAAAGCTCAGTAGCTGTTGTTTCTGTAATCAGTGTTTTAAGAACACGGCCAAGATATTCAAATACACGTGAAAATGCTTGGTTATTGTACCGTTATATGTATCGTTTTTGTAGTCTCAAAAGTTGGTACCAGTTGCTCAAGTTGCCCAGCCAAGATACTCAGATACTCATCAACATGTAAGTAACTTAAGATTATTTTTCTAACGATAGAATGTCAGTTTTCTCTGCGATTTTGCGCCAAATGGTGATCGGTGTCTTTTATTACATGTATAACCAAGGAAATTTTTAAAAATGAATCATGAAGAAATTTTATTAATGAATCATGAATCATTGGTCGAAAAATATCTGGGAATCACGAATTATCATACTGAAAAGATTCCGCTTCCACCCCCGAATGTGACATAATGGAACATGTTTTTGAGACGGCGGCAGCTTCAGACACAATTTATTTTCAAATAAATATTTACCGGTGAAAAATAATTTGTTGTTGTATTTAATAATAGCTTGTTATAACAGGATCGCGCTCCGCACTCATCTGTTATATATCAGCGCTGCAACTATTCAGTGCGGCTTCGTAGAACAATTGTTAAATATATACAAGAGAAGAGGGTTATTATCTTCTCTTGTTATATATTGATCGGATCGGATTGACTTGGGTGGCTGGCATTTGACCATTAGAGGAGGAACGGAGAGCGGGACATTAACCAAGAAAAATTGCCAGCAGGGCCGGGCATTTGACAGATTTTTTTCAACTTCCCGTGGTATGCCCGGGGGGTTGCCCGAGAGGAGGCCTGGGAAGACTACTTAGTAACCACGCACTTGCAAAACCGCGTTAGACCTGGTGTCCTGGAGGAACAAAAGATCACGGTGTGATAGATCGAGAGTTGTACACGTAGAGTTGATTTTTTAACTTTTTTTGGCGAGTATTAGAAATTTTGTAAAGATGGTAGATCTTGAAAAAGAAAGATACAAGATGGATGTGCAGCTCCTTCTCATTCCTGGGGTGATACTTGCTCTTTTAGTTGGTAAGTGGCAGAAGTTTCCTTTACATTAAATGGAACTTTGCTTGGCCATACCATGAGTATGACTATCAGTGTCTACATTAATATGACTACAAGTCTAGTCAAAATTTTAGTAATGACTGCATGAACTGATTAAGGCTATATTTTTGTAAAAGAAAGGCATTGTCTGTCAGCTAGAGATCTAGTCTCAATGTTCATTTTAGTTTCAATGGAGCGAAATCGTAGGTTAGCTTTGGCTATCAGAACTCGGAAGATACTAGACAGAAGCGAGACTTTTTCATGATGTAAAACCTATTATTTAAGCAAAACTATAGACCAAACAATAATTTGTTTTGATTTCAAGCCAATGTCATGTCAGTTTACTTCGTTTTTTTTTCAAATTTGTAAATAAGAATAGACAAAGTTTCTAAACATCTGCAATAAAAGGTTTTATAAGATGACAAGAATGAGTAAAATTATGTACAAATATTTAATTATATGATTACAATATTTATATTTAATAAAAGACACAGTGAGATGAAAAAAATGGTCAATGTTTTGAAAAGTGAGAAGGGCAAAGCACAAAAGGCAGAAGAAGACCAAATTTGGTGCTTTCAATAATCATAGATGGTACAGTATCTCATGATCAGGGGTTGAGTCAAGGGGTTAAATTAAGAGGTCGCTGCAGAACTCGAAACTTAATGTTTTTAGTACAAAGCCCTTACAAAAAAACTAGGAGCCCAATTTTGTTTGCATACTAATAAACTTAAATTAGTTTCACAAAATAACAAAAAAACTCAATTATGATGCAAAAGAAAAACTATCCTCAGTTCGTTGTTATTCAGGCTTTACAAGTTTTGAAGCTATCAGCTTCTCTAATAATAATAACAATTATAATAATGATAATAATTACAACCACCTTTATTGAAAAATCACAACATAAAATTACATATTTTATATTATGTAACATTAGAAATTTAAAGCTATATAGTTATAGTATTTAAAACTCTCAAAATCCTACACTACAAGTTACTACAAAAGGGTTAAGGGATGTATTAATACTAATTTGGAAGTTGATTACACTGCACATAGTAAAATTGTATTTGAAAGTTAGCCCATTGATGCCAGTAAAAGTGTGTTTGCATCAATTGGTGTTGATAAGAGGAAGAGCACTAGACTTTGACTATACATACCGGTAGGTTACTTCTTGTTTTGGAAAGTTGGTGGGAAGAAGATGCAAATTTAAAAGGGATACCCGGTACATTAGTTTTAAAATTGTTGTTCTGTTTTAATAATGTGCACTATTTCTCACAAATTTTACTTCTAAAACCAAGATACACATTACACAATGTGATACCTTTGTTTTCAAACAAAAATTACAAAGTCGAACAACTGCCAGTTCTATTAAACATGGAGAGTTAATCAAGACAAAAAGATTGCCTTGCTTCATTATATTGCTTTAGTCCTTTTCATAAGTCTATATTTTTGCGTAGATATAGAATGATTTGAATAAGAAAAGATTGTGATCATAATATTCTCCTGCTCGTTCTAGGTAGGCTCAATCATAAACTGTCACAGGCATCGTGAAAATGGATTGTGTTCAAATGGTAATTGTGACCAGCAAAATGTTTGTAACAAAATATGAGATTATAGAGAGAATAAAGAATGCAAGGACTGGTCAGTCACAGAAAAGTGAATAAGAGAACCGATTTATGGAATTTGTGTACCAGAAAAAAACTTTTAATTGATACAGTCAGATGAAAAGTATTAACGATTTCATACCAACGCAAAGTAATTAGACCAATGCCTGGTTGTGCAAAGGTGTAGTTAAATAATTCCTTCATAAAGAAATGCATCTGGTCTTTCCAAATTATTATTGAAGAACACATCAAGTAAACCCAGATATGTAAATCAAAAATGACAGCCAAAATCAATCTTCAAGGTGGTAAACTCAATCCTGAGTTAAATATTTAACTCTGGGTTAGTGCAACCAGGCCTAGGGCCATATCTGCAGGTGTGTTTCCCTTGTTAGAACTTCTCTTAAACAAGGCTTATAAATTAGTGCTTGAGGCATGGACAGTATCATCGGAATGAAACAACAACTCACCAAAGTCAAAATAGACTAGCTGCAGGTCGGCGAGAGCAGCACAGTCCCAACCAGCAGAGTCAAGAACCTAGGCTGCTGGTTCAGTACACAACTTCAGATGGACATTCATATGAATGTAACATTTGTTAAACTACATTTTTCCACTTGCATAACATTAGAAGGATAAGGAAATTTCTAAACTTTGAATGCACAAAGATTCTAGTAAATGCTTTTGTAACTAGTAGTCTAGACTTTTGCAACAGCCTGTTATACAGGTTGCCTAACAACCAGCTACACAAACTACAGAGAGTCCAAAATGTGGCTGCTCCCCTTATTTGCAACGCAGGTTGCTTCGAACATATCACCCCATCATTGTACAGGCTCAATTTGTTACCCATTAATTGTAGAATCCAGTTTGAAATTATTATTCTTGTGGTTTATAAAGCCCACAAGGGTACATGATTGTATGGCTCTCCCTTATTATCCGAACTTATAGAACTGAAACCAGCATCAAGACACAATCTTAGAAGCTCTGATGATACGCTTTTACTGAGTAATATGTCTGTTAAGAGTCATATCACATAAGGTGACTGCTCATTTAAATATGCAGGGCCAATTAAATTGTGGAATGAGCTACTGAGAGACATACATTATACCAACACTGTACATTATTATTATATGTAGTCTTCTCAAAACTCACCTGTTTATGAAAGCTTATCTGTCTTGAATACTGTCATTCTAATAATATTATGATTGTAAAGATTTTGTTTTTTATAAAGGTTGTAATGATTATAATTTCTATAGTTTTAACAAGATCAGGATTGTAGAGATTTTAATGATTAAAAAGACTGCAAAGATTGTAAATCCTTTAGTTTCAATAATATTAAGATTGTTAAGGTTGTAACGATTGTAAAGACTGTGCTGTAAGATTATTGTAATGCACATGTGAGCATCTGCATAAATTATGTAACACATGCAATATAAGTAAATAAATTATTTTTTTAGAAATTATTTTAGGGTAACAGCCTACAATTTCTATTAATTAAGACATTATCTTTGTTTATGAAGTTATTTTTCCTAGATATAAGTTTTCTCTTATTGAATACTGAACTGTTCTTTATCGTTGCTGTGGTAGTTGTGGAGGCAAAAAAGGGACTTTTATTTTCATTCGTCATTAATTTTGGTGCATTTTGATCTGACTGTTATGTTTATTTTTCTTTGCAGCTTGGTTTATTTACAAGATTATCAAGAATAACAGAGACAGAGTAAAAGCAAAGGAAGAGAAACGAAAGATGAAGCAAGAGAAAAAGAAGAAATAACCTAACTCACATCCATGGTGCTAAGAAATTAGAAACATACATTATAAAGGAATTCACAAGTTTATTATTTAATATGCGATATGGACAAAGAAATATTTTTGAACATGAAAACTTCCTTTGGAGGAATTCATTGACTGCTTTTCATTGGCCAGTTATGAACTTCATACAAGAAGCTCTGCCAGGAATTAAAGGAAAACCTTGCATTGTCAGGTACCACCAAGTATTAAAACATACTTTTTGGGATTTCCGTCAAGAAACATACAGTCATCATCTGCTTTCCCAGGAAATGTGGATACTCAGGTGGAAGAAAACACTTGAAACTTTTAAAAAGAAACCTTTTCAGCAACAATAACTTTGTTTTCAAACATTTATCAGTTTCTTGCAGTTCCCTAAAAGTTTTAAAAGGTTCTTTGTTATCCTTCATAAATTTAAGGTTCTGAAAGGTCTTATTATTAAAGACTTTACCAGAATTTCTTTTCAAGGTCTTTTAAGTTTAAGAAAACTTTAAATTTCAACGAAAGTCGAGTTTTCCCCCATGATTTAACATTTTGAAGCTCTATACTTTTAGGCAACGTGCTCCTGTTTTCTTGGCTTTGTAATGTGAGCTTTTGCCAAAAATGGGTCTTAATTTTCTAATTTGTGGCTTTGAAAAGTCTTCAAAAGGTTTAAATGAGCTGCAGGAACTCTGATTTGTGACTAACAAGTTTGCCATGCTGTTTTACTCTACTGACAAATTTTTAAAATTCCAGCATTGAAACGATGTACAATTTAAGAGGTAGCACTTATTTTCATGCAGATAAAATCTCGTGTCAAAGTTTTGCCAATTCAGTAGTTCCACAATTTGACTCCGGTTATAACAAATGCATACAGTCTGTTTTAATGGGCATTTTTTCTCTGGAAATACTCATTATAGAGTGCTCTATCTGAAGGGCAGACTATTTGACTCTTTTGAGGAGGTTTGGGAGGGGGGATTTGACAGATTTAAGTTTAATATAACTGCAGCACCCTCAGCACGGGAAAAAATCTTGCTCTTTACTGAGTTCTGTATCGCGAGCCTGGCTTTCCTACTAGAAAGTTTTTATCTGTCGTGTCTATCACAGAAAAAAGGTCTTGCCCTGGCCAAGGCTTCCACTCTCCCCCCTTCTCCCACTCAAAAATCAAAGGTTGCACCGCTAAATGATATATCCCCTCCAAGGATTTGTAATTTCAAACCCTAAGAATGTATCAGACATCGCCCAACTTCCAACAATAGTACTACAGGCCAAGGGACCTTGTGCCTTATAGTTAGCAGTAGCTACAGAGCAATTATCATTCTGAACAAAAGTATTTCTGTTGTCTGTAGATTAGCACATGCATGGCCATTTTGTGTTTTTTCGAAACAAGTAAGGATTTGTTATTTTTTTTTCTAAACCGCTGTCCTTCTAATTGGCCACACGAAAAGGAATGGAACAATCTGATCACAATCAGTCTCACAGACGAAAGCACTTGCGATGAATTTATTTTTTGGTGCCTCTGTGTCGAGTGGTCAACACTCACAGTTGTTTTGATTGTTTCAAAGTACAAGTAATTTTTGATTGTTTCAAAGCCTCAGTTTTAGGTTGGAAACCGGCTTTGTTCGACAATTTTTTTCTTGAAAAACACCAGGGGTCTCCAAGCAAATGAGAGGCAAGGAACGGGCGGGCTTCATTTCAAATGTTCTGTTTGCTTGGAACTACATGTACATGACCTATCCATTGAAGAGACTGCAAAAAGCAAACCATTTTGCATCAAACGGTGTCTTTATTTAATTGCTGATAACAGCAGAAACATTTTCCACCGCATGAAGATACATCGCCATAATAATATTTTACAATTCGCGGTTATAGTCCATACTTGAGCCGTCTTTGACTGAACCCAAGTTTGCCGCCGGTAATACATAAACTAACAGGTGACAACCAAAACTTTGTCAAGATAAATATATCGTCATAATAACTACTGAACTAACTGTAGAATACTTGTACAACTTCGTAAAATATATTAACCTAAGCGAGTTCATCGAAACTGGTAAAATTCTGAAAAAATAGAACCAGCTCGGTTTCATCGTCAAAAGTGGAATCTGCACAATATAACTTTTTTTAAACTACAAAAAGCATAACCACGTGTGGCCTGATGATTCTTTTGGGAATCAAGAAATTGAGGAAAGTAAACTTCGCAGACTCGCTCGTTCATTCGTTGCTCGTTCATTGTTCTCAGTTTTTCAATCTCAAGGAAAAGAAAAGCAGAGCTCGTAGTCTAATGCGAAAAACTCGGTCATACAATCCAATTTTCACTCATGTTGAAAAATTCATCCTAACCATAGAGTTCGGATAAAATTCATATTTGAAAATTATTCATTAAGACTTGTTCTTTGGAAAAACTCGATCCTCGGTGATCTTGCAACGATTGAAGTCTGTTGTTCCAAGTGTTTGCTGCGCAATGGAGATTATTGTTACCAAGATAAGGATGAAATTATATACATGAAGAAATTACGTTATTCTGATTGGCTAAGAGCAGTACAATTAATTTATAATTTTGAGCAAAAATGCAATTACAACTTCAAGATACAATCCAGAAATATTGCTGTCCAAAATAATTATATAAGCCAACCGTGCACGACAAGAAAGTGCTGTGATATGCGTCCTCAACAAATAAAATCGTGGCCAAAAGTCCTGAAAGCCGCGAGCCTGCTATTGCAAATTTTGTCTCGTTCAAGTTCAGTCAGGGTTCAAAACCAATTTTTTCCAGTTAATTCACAAAAATTTCATATGTTAACTCCCGAGTGAAATTTGAACAACGAAAAACTTGCATCAGCAAAAAAATGTCCTGTGCATGTGTGTGAAAAAGTTTACAATTTACTCACGTATATGATTAACCAGTAAACATACGAACGTTTTCCCGTTCAATTTGGATTTATTGGCACTTGTGAAGCGGCTCGTGCAAATTGAACTTTATGAAAAACTATCCTCGTCGTGTACATTTAATCCATGTTGTACTGGAAACACTGTGATTACAGCTACCAACCGATTCCTTGATCGCTGAAATCATGGATCCAGCATCCTATGCGCACACTTTTAGTATCGTATAGCTGGAAAGACCATAGAGACGTTAAGATTTGACAGTGAGTACAACTTTTTGCTAATTTTTGCATACCTCCAGATGAAATTGTATACTTCGTATTTTAGAGAGGGCCGCTGGGTCATCAGTAATCTGTAAATTACTGTCGTAAGTCGCCTCATTTTGATACGACCAAATTCTTAACACGGGTTTGAAAAATCATGTCAGGTCAAGTCTCGTGGCTACCCTTCCTTTTAACGCGAGAACTACTGAAGGTCACGTGCTCAACACCACGAGTACCACAGCTCAGAAGTCGCACCCGTAGTCAAACTCGTTGCTGGTACACTGTAGCTAAATAACTAAACATGGTAAACTGGCCAATAAAATTATGAATGAAAGAAGCTTGAATGAAAGAAAATCACGAAATATGCAGCCAAATATATACTCAAGTAACTACGATGTTTAAAAATTAAATAAATCTCGGGATAATATCTTATAGTTTTGAACTATTCACTAGAGAAGATGTGGTTATAGTTTTGAACTATTAACTAGAGAAGATGAGGTTATAATATTATTTGGTCTATAACAGAAGACCATGAAACGAAAACTATCCTATAATATATTGGTAAGTTGTGTGATGCTATCTATTCTAATTAGTAATAATTGATTAACTGTTCTTTTTGTTTAAGTAGGTTTCAAACATCTCTTTCATCTCCGCCATGGTCTCAAATAAGAAATTCTGAAATCTTGTCGAACTTGTTTTGTTGGAGCAGTTCTTGGATGAAATATGGAAAAAGATCCGATTGTCGTTTGGTACCATATACGATACTCCATAGCCATCATCCGCTACCGGGCCAAAGCCCCCTCCAGGGGAAATCTACAAAAAGAAACAAATAAAAACAACTTTAAATTGCATGGAGAAAAACAAGCCAACAGATAACATGTCCTACTGCACTGTGATTGGTTCACGACACTGAGCCACCACTGGCTATACTGAGCAACGCATGACCAGAACGGTTCAGCTAAGGGCCCAGTTCCTAATTAAGGTCGTTTCCCAACTGTTCGGTCTGGCAGTTCCGACCAGTAAGTTCTTAAATGGAACGCATTGACTGGATCAGTGCTGTTCAGTTCTCCGTTCTCCTGCTTGAGTTGGCCAAAGCTCAGGAATTTGATGAGTACCAGTTCTTTTTGGCCGCCCAGGACGGAAAAATGAAAAGCGACCTAAAATTTAAGTCAAAATTCTTACATTACATTTCCCTTTCTAGAAAAATAAGCTTAGCGAAGCATTGAATGTCAGTAGTTTTTCCTTATTTAAAACAAATAAGCAACACCAATTTTTAGAAACTGAAGTTGCCGTAGATGTTATATCTCGTGCCTTGACATCTGAGAGTAATCCATTGAATAATTTCATAACTACCAGTAACTAACCAGGTATTTTAGGTTTTAATTGAAAAATCGATAAGTTCAATTTTTAGAGGGAACCTAGTTTTGTTTTTGTGAATTAGAAATTCAAAACTGATTCAAAAAGACGTCTTGTTCTTCGTGGTGAGATGAAAGATCTTTGTCAGCATGGAAAAAGAACGCTTCGTTTTCACCAATTAATGTAGGCTCGCAACGATTGCACTACATACAGTATTAATTTATGCTTTGAGTCCTGGAACTCCATGAATTGGCACATTTGGAGTCATCAGAAGTTTTGAAGGTGCCTCACAAAACTTGACCTATGAGAGTTAGTTTCTATATTTGCAACCGACAGGTGATTACAAGTTTGACAAAGTAATCTCAGGTAGCATTTTGCGTTAAAAAGCACGATTCTTGCGTGAACTCGATCACTTAGAACTGAACCAATGCAATAACTTTACTGAAAATGCCCAAAATTACCTCTTCGTTTCTTTAAGGTTATTTTTCATATAGCAGTAAATGGGCGCTACGGCTTGTTTGCGGTGATCGAGCATCATCGAAACCAACAAAACCAAAACCTGGGAGCTGTTTGCTCCCACTGCACTGAAAGTCTCTCCGTTTTTAATTAATTCTGTGATCGTCTTAGTATAAAATGATTGTAAGTTCTAATTCTGTTAAATTTCCAGATCTGTAAATATTATAAGTGTTTGAAGTTTTATATAGGGTTGGCCTCGCAGGGACTGACAAGTCCGTGCGCTAGCCCTTTATTAAGTTCAACATTATTTTCGTAACTTTTGTTTTGTTTTACTTAGTTTTTCTTGTGTCAGCAGCATTGACGTCTTTAATAAAACAAATAGGAAAAAAGTTATCGACAGGCCTAAAACAAATGGTAGAATATTTTTCCATATCCGCAAAAGGTTGGCCTTGGCTCACACACACCCCACACGACTACATGGAAAGCAAAGGCCTTCAATTTTGGATCACGAAACACGAAGTAAGTAAGTTGAGTTGAGTTAAACCAAACTTAATTAAGTTTATTCGAGTTCATTCAAGCTTAATCAATCAATCTTAGTTAAATTTAGCCGGGTTCAATCTAGCTTAATAAAGTTTAATCGAATTCAATAAAACTTAGTTAAATATAGTCTGGTTCAATCAAGCTTAACTAAGTTTAGTCGAATTCATTCAAGCTAAATTAAGATTATTCGCCGCACCAAGAAGCTTGACTGATCAAGGCTATGAGTGCAGCCAACAAATCCTTTATGTATCTCAACTGTGGTTCCAAAGACTTTTTAGGACCAGATTCGAGGGTCTTTCGCTTGGGTCAACAAACAAAGCTAAGACTCACCAAATACGTCAGTTCTGGAGCATCAGCGATACTGTAGTGCTGTCCTTGCATCTGCTGCTGGGGCTGTTGACTGGTGGACAACGTCCAGGGTAAGCTGAGTGCCTTCTTTAGGAAATCACTCTCCTGATGTTTGTTTGGAAGATAAATGCCGAGGTGTGTTTTTTAATCAATATACGTCTTGAGAAACACTTATTTAATAATCCACAACAAGGAGCAACAGGGAAAAGGGGCGCCTACACAGAGTTGTAGGTCCTAGCAGTATCGTTTCCACATCAAAGCGAGGCTACAACGGTTTGAACAAGGCTATCCAGAGTTCTAGCTGAAAGCTTACTTCTAAGCTAAACAGTTTTTCTGAAAACAGTAGCAATAACAAAATTAACAATGGTTATATCACTCGCTTCCACAGAGTGACTCTTCACCGCTAAAACAAAATTACAAGTAGAAAGGAGATTGAAAAATTACAAACAATTACAGTAGAAAAAAACGATAGTTATTAGTGGAAACTAACAGTGCGCTTTTTACACCTTCACTGAGTCTCTCCCTCCCCCAACGCTGTCAATTCTCCGGAGTTTTTCATGCCGATTTTAGTAGTTTTGTGAAAACCGAAAAGATCATTTGAAATTTTCAAGTGTGGAAGAGTCAGTATTTAGGAAACGCTACCAAACAAGGTTTATTAACATACTAAAATCAATGTAAAGAAGGAAATACTTACATAACCCTGTCCTCTGCACACAACGTACAAGGCAAACAGATGTCTGTCGATCCCCTTCCCGTTCATACAGTCCTTGTACATTTTGGCGTGAACTCTGGCAGCCTTGGTGACAAGATCAATCTTTTCCTCCAAGGGTTTGCTCTGGAAAACATCAATTAATTTTGCTGTGAATTACCAAGTGAGGAAAATACTCTTCAATTAAAAACTTTATTTCAGGAGCCATAACTGGTGGGGGTAGGGGTCGGAATTTGCGATTTCCTTGCCTTGCCCAGAGATGCACTCTAATATCAATGTAATGGCGGTGAGCGAACAGCTAGGTTTCCCATTGAAACGCGGGAATGAAACTCATTCTCATTACTTTCTGTGACCCAACTGTGTCAGTTCTCACGATTAGGAGTTAGACAACAAACGTTTAAGTGTGACTTGCTGGATGAAATACATTGGCAGTTTAGAAGCAAAACGAAATACAAGCAACAGTTTGACCACCAACAAGTGGCTTCAAGTAGCCTGCACGATAGCCGTATTTGGGCGTTTTTCAGAGTTGAATTTGTAGCGCTAAAGCCACTGTATTTACGAATGTTTTCACGTAGCCAACAGCTCACTTACCTTCCAGTAGTTGGTACTCTATAGTCAATCTTTCGAAGGCAGCCTAAACAAAACCGTCCTTTGCGGACATATTTCGATTTTGAGTGCGTGACGCTCTGAGCATCCTAAAGAAGTTAGTTTACTTTGTGTAAGCATACCGCTGACCATGCTGCAACACTGCGGACTGAGCAGCAAAACGCGATCCGAAAAACAGCCTCGAATTTCTGACGATATGCTTCCCGGCCATTGTAAAAACATAAACCAGACAAAATGTTTAACCCAAAAAATCTTTTCACCACTGCTTGTGTCGGAGTAACTCCCTTTCTACCTCTACGGCACCCAGATTCTCCACCACGTGAAATACACTGGTAACCACTTTTGTAACAGTAACTGAAAAACAAACATACAACAATCGAAGGTTGCTCTTTACGAGCTCATTTGCTACCAACCTTATCCATGAAGGCCAGTACAAAGTCTTTGGCTTCACTGGTGAACGAGCGAACAGTCTCAGTCCTCCCGTGAAGGTAGAGTCTTGTCATGGACGCTTCGTACGTCAGCGGATGGTGGCCATTTGAGTCTTTATAGTAAGCGACTTGCAGGGCCAGTTGGATGAAGGCGTCTGGGCTGATCTGTTACGTGCAAAAGTTAAAAGTTATACCTTTAGACTCTAGAAAAATATTTGTATTAAATTCCAAATTAAAATAAACAGAAACGCAAAGATATACGAAGTCGCGCAATTTAGTGTAGTAAGTGTAATAAGACGGTTTCAACAGCTGCAAACTGTTCAAACTTCCTTCAACCCGCTACAAACGAGAAACATAAAGTGGTTGCAATTTTATTGTCAGTTCTGTTAAACTTTGGAAATCATTGCCCTCTGACAGATGGCTGAATCAACCCAGTAGCCATTATCGTAAGAGAACGTATTCCAATTTTATCCAAAGCCAACAATTAAAGCTAGATTATTTCATAATCTTTTAGTTTTTATTCGTCTCTTATTATTTTTTTATCTTGTGTTTATACTCTGGTACTTTTAGACCTAATGTAAACAGTTACGTAGCATAAACCATACATGTTGGCCACCATGTAGCAATAGGCTAGGGAGTAGTAGGAATGAAAGAATAGAAAATAGGACTAAATCTGTTACATTGCGGTTACCATTACAACTTTCAAAAAACAAATCTGAAATTGTGCAAACTCGCATACACCAATCACCACTTTACTGTTATTTCTCTCACCTTACATTTCTTGATAAAACCCTTGCCAAAAGCGTCATGAGTGACAACAACATGTTGGACTTCGGCGTTGTTCTTGCAAGCCAGTTTGACGGCATTTTCAATGATCCCCGAGAGCTTTGGAGTGATATCCCAGTATAATCTGGACGGCCTTGGCAGGTTATCGCTTCTCATCTTCGCAGTCTTGTGTGCTCCACCAATCGGGAAACACTTGCCTTTTTCGTTGTACGAGCGATATATGACTCTGAGGAACAAAAGTGCGTGTTACACAGGCTTCGTACACAGCCTTTTTGGACATACATACACAGAAAAATGCGGAATCAACTTACACCTTGTATGACACTGCTGCTCCCCACAGAATCAATGAATGGTTCTCATTCATACAGTTTCAAGCGCTTATTGACCAATTTAGTTAACTGAATTCCATTCAATGACACAACTATCGCCTTTTGATTCACATAAATGAATGTCCTTCTCTCTAATCATTGCCGGTTTTCTTTAGAAACAACTTTTGTTCCACTTGCATGTGGAACGTACTGGAACTTACATGTAGTTACGAGTAGCAAAATTTGTTTCAGTGAACAGTAAATTCCAACTTCAGCAAACTTGTTACAGTAGAACATCAATTGATTAAAGAACAACGTTCACCTCACGGGAGGCCTGGGTCGAGAGTGAATTTACGGTGCCGCTAAAACACCGACACAGACGAAAGGTATTAGCGTCTTTACAATCTGCTTCAATCCTTTCTTTTATTTAGCGTATTTCCAACATTTAGATTTAATATCAAAACTACAATTATTTCACTACTATCATCTCGAATTCGGGGGTGTTATCTAATTGGTTTGTTTGCCTTTGAGACGCCGATGAGTAGCGAGGTCGACTTAAAGTAAACGAGGCCACAGCTGGAATTCTTTTGCGGGCATCAGTTCGTTCCTTCTCCTGGAAGAAGAAGAAATGGAGAACAAGATTTGGACAGCGCTTACAACTACTTTCGCTGAGTATCTGCTCCACGTTGCCCATGTGATAGATTTAAATGAATTCTGCTGGCAGAACTTCGACTTCACGCAGAACAAATCTAGACCTGTTCGGGCAGCAGGCAGAATGTCGATAGGACCGGTAGAATCATCTATTTTGTGATTAGAACTCGCTTGTCGGTAAGCCTATAGCAAATTCAGCGACTGAACGAGTTTTATGTTGCTTGAAACCGTGCCGTCTCATTTATTCGATTTCAGAAGTTAGAGTCATGCAAGAAATATATACACTTACATGAAAAACTAAAGTTACTCGACAAATCCATGCTATTTTAATAAGATAAGATTTCTCCGAACAAAATGAATTATGAAAATGCGAGCAAAACTTCAAGTCAGAACAAGCTAACTGATTTGCTTGAGCCTACCATGTGAGCTGCAAACCCGGGAGCAAGCTTGGCAATTGGCCTTGGCTTGGCGCCGACTCATCAGGCCTTTCGGCCGTTTCTCAAAATTCAAATTTACAAATTCTCCCTTTTAATACGCTTTTGGGAGGTCCTAACACTGGATGGATATTGATGGTAATGCGAAGTCACGTCGATGATCATGAAGAGACAACGGTGATGGTTATGGTGATGATGGCCATGGTTATCATAGTATATTATAAAGTTGATAGCATTTGTGAGGGTGATAGTGATGGTGATGGCTATGTTAAAGGCAATCGACTAGGATGAAAGACATGACAATGACAGTGATAAAGATTTATTCGTGCATATTTTTGCGGAAATTCATACAAAGAAACAATTAACCATAATTTTATGCACTTCTGGCTGTAATAACTACAAGTTAAATTACATAGCCAGCAGGCTACAAGAACTTGACGGATAAATTGATCAACTAAAGAGATAACAGATTCAGATCAATACAATGAAGGAACTAATAAATAAATAAATAAATAAATACACAAACAAAAAAATAAATAAATAAAAACGAAAAGCTATAAATTTTAATTTATAAATATGAAAAAGTGAATAAGCTAATGTATGAATAATGATCTATAAATGACGGTGATCAAAATTAATGAACGTGATGACGATGACTATGGTAATGGCAATGAGTATGATGATGATGTCAATCAATATGATAATAATGGTAATAAAAACGGTGACGACGCATAATATAAAAGCATTTTCAAACATTCCTTGAACAAGCAAGACAACTCACTCATGGGTCAGCGCGTACTCGGTCATGTGTCCAACAACTGGCGCATCCGCCCACGAGTGCTCTCCGTTGATACCAAACTTTCCATCGTCAAAAACTATTAAGCAGAAGCTCTTGTCAAACCAGAAGCTCTTTCCATCTCCATGAAGCAAGTACTTTGCACGCTCGCTGACATCTGGAAAATTCTTGTCTTCAAGCACAATCTTAAAAATACAAGGAAGACCAAACATGAAAGTACCGCTTTCTTATCAGCGCTTACATAAAAAAGAATTGCATGAAGATGCAACGTTTTCTCCCTACGCTCTTTCGATCATAGCCGAGCCAAATAACTGCTCATGATCAGATGTTGCAAGGAAAACGCTTTTACTGCGCTTAATTTTGAAAAAAAAATTGGTGAGAAAGAGGAATTTATTTTATTTCCCCTAGCATTACCATAAACGGATTGAACTGTCATAAAGTTTATCTGTTGCACTTAAAAGAACTTAAAAGACAACAAAATACTGTGTGCATTGGATGGATTTGGAAAACACTCGAGTGTATACACCAATAAAGTATTGAGTAAAATCAGGCAACCAAGATCGTATATGCCTCGCTCTCCAAATGACCCAGCCAACACAAGCGGATTTAGTTTACATTTTTCTCGAATCTGCTATAACAAAGTATGCCTCGTCGTGGATATAACAAAATATGCCTCGTTCTCTAAATGACCCAACTACCCCCACCCTCTGAAGCAGATACCGAAATATTTCTAAGTATCTTGCGACCTGACTTACGGTGAGACGAGTCAACTTTTGCCATGACGAGTCGTTCCACACGAGACGAGTGGAGTCGACTCGCCGACATTTCATACCCTCACCCTCTCAACCATATACCGAAATATGTCTAAGTGTCTTGCGACCTGACTTCTGGTGAGACGAGTCGAAAGACCACCTAGACGACTCGTCTCATTTCGTGTGTATTGGACAACGCTCATCTGTGCACGTCTTTAAAAAAGAGAGGCCTTTTGGTTGGGATTCACTAGCGAGCACCAGCCAAAATAATGTTACACGCGCGTTACGAACCAGGATCAACATAAATTTTCTGGTGTATTTTTTCCCAATGTTCGCAGGTATGATGCTTTATTTGTCGTGATACATCAACAATACATAATAAAGAGCTTACGATGAGAGGACGGCTGAGCTCGGGAACGGCAGGCAGAAGTAAAACAAACAAATGCCTGGCTAACAAGCTTTTTCATTCATCCGTCGAGCCTCGGCGGCAACTGGAAACTACTCTTGTGTCGTCTCGCAGAAAATAAAGGTGTTTCTTTATTTTTATATTTGGAAATTCGGTTTTTCAGCTTTTCGCGCGGTTTATTTCAAGAATTTATTTCTTAAGCAACGCAGTTTGTTCCTTTGGTCAGAAAGATCCAAACAGAATCTGAGAATAAAAATTTACCTGTGAACTGACTGGGCAACGGCAGTTTTTTCTTGTTCGTGTTGTTCCCACCAAAACGTCCGCACCGTGTGCGTGCGCTCGTAACGATCGAAATTGGCGCGAAAAACGAAGTACTTGATCGAGTCCACCCACCGACAAGTCTGCCGTCGCGGAGCAAGCCCTTATCTTATCGTAAGCTCCCTACTGTTACACTCACCACGAACAATGCTTCTTCAATGGCATCCAAAGCTTGATTGTTAAGGCCTTCCGAGAAGTAATCTCTTCTAATTGCTGCCCAGTCTGCTCGTGGAAGGCTGGTGAGTGCTGCCACACAACCTTCTGGTTGATCTTTGGTTACTGTACAGATATACAGCAAAGGAAAATATCAAGCTTTTACGACCTTAAGTCTAGCAACGGATGCAAAACTGCTAAAAGTAGAGGAATGGTTTCTCCAAAATCTTTTAAAGTTCTCATGAAGTCGCAGAGTTGGAACTGGATGTCCGTTTTCACATGTTCCAAATCTCCAGCTCCCCCAAATTAATGTAAGAGAGCTCATGCGCGCCAAAACGTGGCTTGCTAGTGTTTGCATTTAAT